>VZUI01041429.1:0-92289 GCA_013401135.1 Cettia cetti | reverse complement strand
CCTCCCTCCCTCCCTCCCTCCCTCCCTCCCTTCCCGCCTTCCTTCCTTCCTTCCTCTTTCTCCTTTGTCTCCTTCTCATTCTTTCTTTTTTGCCTCTCTCATTCTCTCCTCTTTCTCTCCTTTATCTCTAATTTTTCTCAAATGCTCTTTTCTTCTTTCTTCCATTTTTCTTCCTCTTCCTCTTTTTTGTTTAATATCTCCTTCTTTCTCTCTTAACCTCTTTCTTTGCTTTTCTTTCCTTCCTCCTCTTTCTGTCTTGTGAGATGAGGAGCTTCCACCAGCAGCCATTGGAACCTGTGGAAGCAAATCCCTTTGTTCTTTCCATCATAGTTCCAAAGCTCACTTGGGGGTGTGCTTGTGAAGACCCACAGATGTCCCTTTGGAGCAGCCTTTTGGAAGTGCTTTTCTCCATGTCCCTGCTCCATACCTGACTTCCCCATATCTTCTGGATTCTCTCTCTCACTGGTCTTATGCCCAGTGCACTTTTCTGACCTTTAACAAGCCAAAAACTGGACTTCAAACAGGAAGATGAACATTGTCCCAAGAGCTCCTTTGGTGTCCCTCCCACCTTCCAGCAGACAGACACATCTCTTCTTCTCCCTGGAGCATCAGGCTGGCATCCAGGATCCCTGGATCCTTGCTGTAGTGTTTCCTCACACTTTCTCTCTCCTTCTTCTCTGTGTGACTCCATTTGCCCACCCAGGCTCAGTAACTGCCTCACAGAGGTGCTGTGAGACTCTTGTCTGGGTAGGAACCCCCACCATCCATGGATCAGCTCATCAGCATTCCCAAACTCTGTCTTGACACATCTGTGTTGGCAAAAATTGGGAGTTTTATTCATTCTTTTCATCTGATGCCAAAATTTGGGGCATTTGTATCGACATCCCACAGGCAAGGCTGGGTGTGAGATGTGGAGGAGATCAGATAAAGGAATTTCTGCTCTTAATCCTGAAATACATGAAATTTCCAACACAACCATAGACAAAGGGGTTTTGTCCCACACTCCCAAGCCACCACCAACCACCTAATCATCTTTTCCACCACAAACTCAGCCTTTGGATTGCAAAACTCAATGAATAATGGTGCAAGTGCACATTTTGTGTGTATGAACGAAGCCAGTTCTTTTTGCGCCACAGGCCAGGCTGCCCTACAGCACTGCAGGAGCAGCCCAGGAAACATTTGCTGGTTGCTGTTTGAAAAGATGTGCAGGGAAAAGTAATTTTAAAATAATTTCTCAGCTCTGATAGGAGTTTAGCACCCTTGGCCAGCCTCTCCTTGACTGCATACACTTCAGTCAATGGATTTGGGCTCCAGCAGACAACATTTAAGACATGAATCCCAGCAACTGGTACTGGAGAGGAAAATTTTGTCACCATCTTAGCCTACCCCATAGTCAGCAAAAAAATGATATTTTATCCCAAGTTTTATCTTAACCAGAATGAATGGTTAGCAGGGCAAAAACCATGCTGTTCAAGTGCAGGAATTCCTGCTCGGAATTTCTGCTACTTCCTTCAAGAGCTCCACTGAGGTAGACTTTTGAAAGCTGTGAGAAAATTGGATTAGGGAACAAAATGGTCAAGAAATAAAAGAAAAGAGAGCAAAATGCCCTCTCAGTGGTGGAAAAGGAGCCCACAAAAGACCCTTCTTGTGCACCAAGTGAATTTGATTCAGGGAAAACAGTAGGGCAAATGATCTCCTTGCAGCCACGCTGCCACACGGAAATTCCTGGAGCAGCTTCGAGTGTGTCCCTCCCACTGGAAAGCAGCACTCGGAGAACTTCTGCTTTGTTTGCCTTTGAAAATCGAGTCACAATTTCAAAAATAGAGAAGGGGAGAGCTTTAGATAAGGTGAATCAAGTCTTCTGCACAGGGGGTTGGATAGGAAAGAACTGTTTCATCCTTTAAGAATTCCTGTGAATTTATTTTTCCAACCTACATGGAAATCTCAAGGCTAACAGCAAACATGAGACAAAAATGTGCAAAACAATGCACATGCCAACAAAAACAGTTTGGCTATCATGGAGGGAGATTGTTTTGATCTTTCCCTGTTTGCATCCTCTTTTTTAATTAATATATAAATTGCCCTGCATTTTGAAACAAAAGCTTTTCTGAAATGAAAACAAACTGAAGGAAAATGTCAAAGAAGACCTCCAAGAGCTTCAAATCACATCATTCGTTTCCCAACGGATGTGATATTTTCCAACAGGAAAAGGCCTGAAGTTGGTATTTCCCAAGAAGTTTTAACTGTGACGCACTGGCTTTTTGTGGAGGGAGAGAAAACAATTTTCCTTCCCAAATCTTGACCATCTATCACATCTTTACAGAGTTCTTTCACAATGGGATTCCCTTTGATATGGGAGCTTGCAGCAACATTCGGAGCACTGCAAACACCTGGTGCCACAAGATCCTTCCTCACAGGATGGGAACAGCCAGGTTTCCAAGAGGATTTAATCCCTGTCAGACTGTGGAGAACCAAGAACAGCACAGGCAGCACCTTCTCAAGTCCTGCCTGCTCTTTAACCCAGCCAGGATGGGGCTGCCCCTCCTTCCTGAGGTGGTGAAATCTTCTACTGCCTTCAGACCAAGCAAACAAAGAAAATCCACCCTTTGCTTTGTGTGGTTTCACTGTCTGGCAGCGTAACAACCCAAGCCTTGAGAAAGTTAAACCAGAGGTCGGCAGGAAGATTCACTTTAATTCTATTTTAACATAACCACATTTCTTTTCACCTTTTGAGTGAAACTTGAAGAGTCCCTGGAATGCCAAAATTTGGAAGAAGTCACCATTATCCATCAGGGAAGCCCATTCTCCCACACCCAGCCCCCAGCAGGACCCTGCCCATTGCCCAGAACAATAAGCACATGGTAGAGGTTAGAGGGACCACGACAGCCCCTGGCTACAGTGACAAAGACAAAAAGCACACTTGAGATTAAAGCACACCTCCAAGCCTGCTCCACGATCCTGATAAAACCCGCTGCCCAGGAGGGAATTCCCCACTGCCTCTCCTCCAAGGTCCCAAGCCCACACTCACACTTCCCCCTCTGCCCCTCTCGCTCTGTGATTTCTCATCTCAACGTCACCCCCCTCTCCCAGGCCAGGCTTACTCCAGGATATCCCACTGAGCTCAGCTCTTGCTTCACCACCAGCGAGGAAGGAGTCTGCAGAAGGTTCCTGTGTGCCAAGGGGGGTTTCCCCGGGATCATGAACACCCCTGGGAGCTGCAGGCGAGCCCAAAACAGTGTCATCATCAGGGCTGATCTCCAAGCCTGCATTCCCCTTTGGAGAAGAAGCTTATCCTGGCCAAAGCTGTTTTGTTTGACCTGGCCTGGAGCTTTGCATCAGATCTGGGCTTGTGCACTTGCCTCTTCCTTGTGCCATTTGTACGCTTTGGTTTCTGAGCCGTTTTCCTTTTTTGCACAGTCAGGAGTTTCTTTACCCGTGTTTAATTGTTGTCAGCTGCAAAATGTTTGTTAAGCCTCTCCACCAAGCTCTTTAAATGAACGTCAGTGGCTGTCTTCCCTTGGACAATAATGAATGTATATATCGTAAGTGCAGACTATACAGAAAAGTGGCTAAGTCAAGGATCAGAGGGTTTTGTAAAGCCTGTTTATTTTTTTAAATAAGTTTGAGCATTTATATTTTACCACCATTTACGTGGTTTTGGGGAACCCAGATTGTGTCAAAATCTCATGCCAAAACAAGCCAAAAGTTGTTTGATTTCAACCTTTTCTTCCATGAACCATATTTTAAATGATACTTTGTCATTTTAAATGTTTTATTGAAACATGTACTGATGAAAAAAAAAAGAAAAAAAAGAAACAAAATGTCATCTTGACAAAAGATTTATACATGAATCAGAAAGTATTTATTTCAATTTTGTACCTTTCCATTTTAATACATTATAATGTATTGACTCAAATGAGATAATATAAACAGTTCATTTTAATAACATGTTTGCAGCGTGCTTGTCTTCTTATTCTTTCCTTTCTATTCCATATTGAACAGAGAGATTATGAAACCAAAAGAAATATTTTAGATCCTGGCAATCCTGAGGTTTTTTTAGACCAGAGCACGAGCGTGTCTTGATGCTCCAGGAAAACCAAAGGGGCACTGGGTCAGACCACGGGATGAAGTCTCCTGGGAGCTCAGAGGAGCTGGGCACAAGAATGGCCCAGGGTTAGAGTAACCCACATGCAGCTGGAAATCCAAGTGCCTGCTGCTGGCTCTGGGTGATGAGACACCCCGGGGAGTCCCCAGACAGGGAGGGAATGGCACCACCATCACCCCACGTGTCCTGTTTCCATGCCCTGGCAGAGGTGTGGTCCCTGTTCTGAGACCCCAGCTGAGCTGCTCCCACAGGGACTGAGTGTCTGACACCTGTCCTGGCCCTCCTCAACCCCACTCACTCAATCCCTGAGTAAGGATTGACTCTCTCCTCCACCAAATTCAGCACGTATTCCTCATTCCCTTCATTCACCTCCTTTGTCCCCTGCTGCTCCTCCAGCCCCTGCCCAGGGAGGTGCATAAACCCCTCACAGACAGACGGGAACACATCTCTACTGCTGCCCACGAGCTGTGCTTTGGCTTCTCTGCTTTGTCCTTTGTCAGGGCAATCCCAGACATCAGCACAGACTGGGAGAGGAACTCACTGAGGGCAGCCCTGGTAGAAGGGTTTGGGGGTGCTGGTGGGTGAGAGCTGGACATGACCCATCCCTGAAACCCCCCAGGTCCTGGGGCAGCAGGGGAGG
The DNA here is from genome assembly GCA_013401135.1 of Cettia cetti. NCBI lineage: Eukaryota > Metazoa > Chordata > Aves > Passeriformes > Sylviidae > Cettia > Cettia cetti. Next base: position 87,544 of record VZUI01041429.1, on the reverse strand, counting down.
AGGGACTCTGCTCCTCTGCCCTGCTCAGGTGAGATCCCACCTGCAGAGCTGCCTCCAGCCCTGGGCCCCAACAGCAGAAGGACGTGGAGCTGCTGGAGAGACTCCAGAGGAGGCCACGGAGATGTTCCAAGGGCTGGAGCCCCTCTGCTCTGGAGCCAGGCTGGGAGAGCTGGGGGTGTTCACCTGGAGAACAGAAGGCTCCAGGGCAATTCCACTGTGGGAATTAAAGGGGGCTTGTAAAAAAGAGGAAGAACAACTTATTACACAGAGAGACAGTGATTGGAGAAGCAGGAATGGTTGTAAACTAAAAGAGGAGAGATTTAGGTTAGATGGGCTATTGGGAAGGAATTGTTTCCCTTGAGGGTAGAGAAGCCCTGGCACAGGGTGCCCAGAGAAGCTGTGGCTACTCCTGGATCCCTGGAAGTGTCCAAGGCCAGGTTGGACAGGGCTGGAGTAACCTGGGATGGTGGAAGTTGTCCCTGCCCATGGAGGAGGGTGGAACAAGATAATCTTTAGAGTTCCTTCCAATCCAAACCACTCCATGATTTTCTGCTCCAGTTTTCTGGCCTCAGTTTTTGCCTCCTGTTGAGTTCCTGTCCCAGCCCACTCCTGAACCCAAACACACATTTGATGATATCTGGCCCCTCAATCCATCACTCCATAGGGAAAACCCAAGCATTAAGCAGTCTGTGCAAGCTGTCCTCCCTCACACCTGGGCCTGCCATGCCCTGGTAACTCTTGCCCACAGGCACCCAGGACATGCTGCTGGTGAGGACAAAAGCCTGCTGGTGAGGGCTCTCTGTTGGTGCAGGAGGTTGGTATCATGTGAAGAGCAAACCCTTTTGTGACCATGAGGGAAATGCTGATTCTAGCCTGGGATAGAATCCCTATCCTGAGGCACCTCTGGCCAGGTCCTCAAACCCCAGAGGGCAGGGGGGCAGGGGGTGGGGGTGTCATACCCAAACCACCTATTGGGAATGGTCTGTTCTAATTCCTGAGGCAAATCCAAGGATTATTTGGGACATTTCCAGGTGACCTGGCCCAAAACTGTGCTCAGGATTATGCTTGGAAACCAGCATTTGTTTAATTTATTGCTGTTGATACAAGTAGTGAGGACCAAAGCACACAACAATAGGGGAGGGGGAACATTCATTGCAAAGAACCACTGGGTGCTGATTTCTGGTGGCAGTTTTTGGGTATTATCAGGAAAAGCAGATCACGTTCACCATGACTGAAGTACAAAGCTGTTCCCCTCAAGAAACTGCTGTTCTCTTCCCTCTGGTGGGGGTTTCTGTGGCAGTGGAAATATGGACCTGAAGTTGCTCCACTTCTATATTTCAAAGCAGAATTAATGCCGAGTACAGACTCCAGGAAAGTTCCTCATCAAATTTGCCAGTTTTGTACCAGTTCCATTGTAAAATACCTGATCCTGGGAGGTGATTGGGAAAGAGGACTTATGGTACAGTGATGTCCCAAAATCTTGGCAATTTTCTCCAAAAGTTATCAGTTCCATCTTCATAAACTCCTAAAATAATTTTTTGTACCACAACTCTCCCAGTTTGCTGCAGGCAGGACCCCACAGCTGTGAAGGCCCAGAATTTAATTTCATATCAAAGAATACAGAGCAGGAAAGGAGGTGTCTCATCCACAACAAGAGCTCAAACCAAACATCCTCGTGTTTCCCAGATGCTCTGGGCAGGGTCTGGATTTCAGAGCACTGCCAAAGTCTCACTGGAAGGCAGTTCTGGGAGATATCAAATGGGAAAGGAAGGAGGAAGGGGTGGGAGGCTGTGCAGCCTCAATGTCACACCTGAGAGACGTCAGAGAAGAGAGTTCATGGGTTATGGGGAGGCATCTGGAAGAAAACCAGGTGAGTGTGGGCATTCACTGCACACGGTGTTCTTTATTCTGACTCAAACTTCCCTCTCTGGGGATGTCACAACAAACCCCTGCAGCTCCACAGACTGGGGCAGAGTGGTTGGGGAGCTGGAAAAGGCCCTGGGGGTGCTGCTGACATGAGCCAGGTGTGCCCAGGTGGGCAGGAGGCCAAAGGCACCTGGGCTGTCCCAGCTCTGGGGTGGCAGCTGGACCAGGGCAGTGCCTGTCCCCTGTGCTGGCACTGCTGGGGCACCTCCAGCCCTGGGGACAGCTCTGGGACCCTCCCAACAAGGAAAACATTGAGGGACTGGAGGTTGTCCAGGGGAGGGAATGGAGATGAGGAAGGATCTGGAGCACCAGGAGTGGCTGAGGGATCAGCCCTGAGATGAAAAATTCTTACCCCTCCATGCCCTCAGCTCCCCAGTTGTGTCAGGAGAGGTGAGATTCCTGCATTTTCCATATAAAATGGCAACTCTGGGCCACAAACCTCAGGAAAATGCTTTTGCAATTGGGTCTTTGAAGCTGGGACATGGAGAAAAAGGGAGAGGAGTAGGATATAGGGATGAGGCTGAAGAGGTCCTGGGACAGTGGGAGAAGCTGAGAAGGAACCTGAAGGAAGACAGAAACAGCCAGGAGCTCCTTAAGGGTGGGAAGGGAAGCAAAAATAAATGCAAAGAGAAGAACTCCAAGGGATTTCAACCTGCATCAGGACTAGAGCAGAGCAATCTTGGAAAAACCATCTTTCACCCATGAGGGTGGGGAAAAAACAAGTGAAGAAATTACTTCATACAGCAATTACTTCTCCTCTGTTAACACCCATCCCAGGACAACCTCCTGTTCCCTTTCATCTGCCAGCTTCCATTTTTGCTCTTTCTCTAATGATTTTCCCTGGTTTGCTGCTAACAAACAACTTCTGGAGAGGACAACTGCAGTTCAGTCCAGAACCTGGCTGGTTTTTGTGCTGTCCATCACCTGCCTGAGAAATGAACTCCTGCCATGCTACAGCACAAGGTAGGTAGCAGCTGCCTCCACTTAGACCAGATAGTCAGTGGGAATTTCCTGGAAACTTTCCCATTCCTTGGTGCTGCAGGAAACCTCATGGAGAGGGTCAGCGTGGCCACACCCAAACTGCATGCTGGGACGAGAAAACAAAGGAGTCAGGACAAAGGAATGGGTTGAAAAAGAGCAAGAAATGGGTTGAAAAGAAGTGTGGAGACAGCAGGAGCAGCTTTCTTCTGGTAGGATAAACAGAAACTGAGGAGGTTCTGTGGGTGGGAGCTGAGCATTCCCAAGTGGAGGTGAAGAAGGGGTTGGATATGATTCAGCAGGACTGGTGTGGGTGGCACTGCCCTGCCCTGTGGCAGCAGCCACTTCCTGAGTGCCACCAATAAAGGGGACACTGCTCCTGGGTTTGTTAGGGGTTCCCCTCAATAGGTTAAACTGATTTTTCCAATTCTCTGCCTACAACTTATAAAACCTCTGACCACATGTGCATGTGCATCTTACTTGTTTGTGAATCTCTCTCTCCCTAGAACAAGCCAGAATTGAGCGCTGAAGTAAAGTGGAGATTTTCTTCCCAAGCTGAGCATTTTCCCAAGTGCTCCAGAGAACCTTAAGCAAACAATGGTATTTACAAGCACTGATAGTGCTGCTGCTTCCTTTAGCTGTGGATTTGGAAATGTCTGTGGGATAAGTGTGCCACAATAAATTCCCTGGCTCGTTGACTCCATGATGGGTGAGCAAAGGAAAGCTCCAGCTCAGCTCCTGCTCTACAGGGAACAATTCCCTCTCAATATCCCATCCATCCCTGCCCTCTGGCAGTGGGAAGCCATTCTCCCATGTCTTGTCCCTCCATCCCTTGTCCCAAGTCCCTCTCCAGCTCTCCTGGAGCCCCTTTAGGCCCTGGAAGGAGCTCTGAGGTCTCCCTGAAGGTGTCTCTTCTCCATTATGAACAGTTTCAACTCTCTCGGCATCATTCCTTGATGCTTGTGCTACCATGGGCTTCATGAGGGAATCCTGTTCTTCCAATGTGTGGAAAAGGTAAGGACAGGGACATGGACTGGCAGTGAATGACAGCGATGTCCCCAGACCTGGCATTCCACAGTCACTGTTAATGGGGAGCTCACAGGACAAAGTGTAGATGAGAAAAAAGAAAACCAATGTGTAATTAAAGAGCTAATGAGCCCATCTTGCCTATTTTTAGTGCTCTTTTATTTTCCAGTGGTTGCTCAAACATCCCTGAAATGACAGTACTGGGTCAGCCTTGAAAGTGCAGCTCCACTTTGAAAAGTGAGCAGTGTCCTTGTGGGTTTCCCTCTTTATTTCTGTTCAAAAGCCCTAAATCTAATTTGCTGTGTTTACAAAGCTGAGCCCTGCTGGGACTGCGAGCAGTGCTGGTTCTGAAATCTTCAGAAGGAGCCTCCATCCTGCCACGAGAACATCCCAGACAACCAGGGCTAATGAATAAAACGGGCTGGAAATTGGCTGCATTAAAACAGTTTAAAACCCGTTGCAGGTCTATTTGCTTTCTTCACTGCTGACCTCTGTTTGCTGCTGCTGGATCCTGACAAGTCTTCAGCACATAATTCCTTATGAATAATATATCAAACACGCTCTGCTGGGCCTGGCATTTCCTCCTCCTTGTGGAAAGCAATGAACTTTCCTTGCAACCATTTGCAAATCCAAAAAAAAAAAAAAAAAAAAAAAAAAAAAAAAAAAAAAAAAAAAAAAAAAAAAAAGAAAGATATCTGGGGCAGGGATGTTTTGTTTAATTTTACCAGTTTTTTGATATTTTTTGTGGGTCCTGTTGAAGTGAGCCATTGGCGTTGTTTTTGTGCTGCTCAATATTTCCTTCTGTGCTTCATGACCAAAGGAGTGATTCCTGTATCTACAAAAGTGCCATTTTCTTCTTATCTCACGTGTGTGGTAAATAACACTCGAACCCCTGGCAACAAATATCTTGTGCAAATGAAATTTGCTGCCCAGTTGCTTCTCATAAAAAGAACATAACAATGGTGGAAGGGGATTAATTTTGAAATCTGAACCAGCATTTGCAGGAAATACTTTTTTTTTTTCCAATCTCAGTTTGAGCAAAGCAAGGGAGTGTTTCGTGGGATTAAATGGGACACTTTATTTTGCAGAGTGAGCTGCACTTTACAGAGGAGCAATTAGCACAGGGTTGGTTTTGTGGTTAAGATATTGCATCAAGCCTGAGGGAAGATGCCTTCTCAGAGGGCTTCCTGAATTAACTCATAAAGTGATAAAATCTGGAGAAGTGGAGGAGCCATTGGGCAGCCACCTATCCTTCTTCCCCATTCTGTGGTCAGGTCAAACAGTCCATCCATGACAAATGTGACCATCAAAAATTACAAACCCAGCACCCTTTAGCCATTCCCAGGTGTTCTGTACCCTGCCTGTCCTCCAACATGCTCAGTGATGTTGATTCCTGCTTTTCCAGCTGGCAGTGCACAAGGAAACCAATCCATCCCTAGCAGCCTGCACTGCTGGAGTTCCTGTGTGCTTTTCATTTCTGGACCAAAGAAGCCCAGTTCATCCTAGCCCTTCCTCAGACCAACTCTTTCAATCATCTCTTTGTGTCCCTTCCTCTCCTGTCTGCTCCATGCCTGATTCATCCCTGATTTCCTAAAGTGCAGGGGCCAGATATGGGCATGTTGTTACAGCTGTGGGGCTTTTCCATCTCCAAGACTGGGAGCAATTATCCTCTTCCATCACAGGTAATGGGGCCAGAAAGGATTTGGTTCTTCTGAACCAGTTTTTTACTAAAGATTCTCATTTCACTTGTTATTTTCTAGTTTTACTCCTTCCTCTTTTTTTTATTTTCCCCAGGTGTTAGTGCCTCTTGATAATTCTCACTTTCCCATCTCAGCTGGTGCCCAGATGAAAAGTTTTGCTCCCTTTTGACCTTCAGGCACCAAACCCAGAGTCATGGTCAGAGACAAAATTTGGGTTGGTTTGTGGAGGATTGTCCCCAGTGAATTATTCAAATGTTTTCTCATCACACTGTTGTCATCCAGTGCACAAATATTGAACCATTTGTGGAAGAACTTCTGCAGGGTTTTCCCAGGGACTGGAGGCAAAGTGGCTCCTCCATCATTCCCTGAACTCCACCACCCTTCCTCCCATCATCAGTAAATGATCATTACTGATTCAAAGTCTGTTACACGACAGTTCTCAAAATTTCCAGGGGAAACCTTCCCTGAATTACCAACCTCCAAGTGGATACATCAATTTTCTTCCTAGTCCCAAACCCTCACCATTAAATTCACCCCAGATTTCACAAAAAACTGAAAACAAGAAACTGGCAAAGCCTTCAGTCTCCTGTCAGTGCTTCTTAGGGGATTTTCACCTCCTCACCTACATCAAGGTGAGATGAAGGCCAGGTTGAACAGGGCTTGGAGCAACCTGGGATAATGGAAGATGTCCCTGCCTGTGGCATGGGGTGGAATGAGATGAGCTTTAAGATCCCTTCCTACCCAAACCATTCCATGGTTCCATGGTCCCATAGAGCCCAGGCTGATGAAATAACAAGACTGATAACAAGAATATAAACACACTGCAAGGAAAATCATCAGAATTCCTCTCTGCTGCCTCTTTTGCCACCCTCCCTCCAGCATTCCCAGCCAGCCACTGCCCAGCACTGCCGAGCTCTGTGCTGGCAGCACTTCCAGGAACAGAGCCCCTCTCCCTGAGCCTGTTCGTGCTCCTCAGTGCCCCAGTAGCTGTTCTTTGAACCCCCCATCTCCTGGCTGCGGGCACTCGTTGTGACATCCTTTGCTCCGTGGGTCACACGTTGTTAATCTCTTGCTCCCTGCCTGGCGCTGGATGGGCGGCTTCTCCCACCAGAGCTCACCTCTAATCCGTGTGCTCCCTCGAATCAGTGTCCGAAATCAAAGCTGTCTTGTCGTTTTAAGGTCTCCAGGTAGTCCTTGTCCCTAGCGTTTCCATCACACCTCTCCCGGGACTCCCTCAATAAGCATTTCCAGCCTGACCTCAGGGCATTTATCGCACAACAGAGGCTGATTTGCCTCACAAAGGACTTGCTGCACAGCCGGGACTCACATCCTATTTCTTTCCTCGCTTTCCTTCACCTTTCCCCCCCCAACTTTTCTTTTCCTGGCCAACTCTCCCTCCTCGCATGTCCCTGGTTTATGGGGCATTGGAGTGGGGCCCTTCTGCAGGGCACGGAGCTGCTCCTTAGCTGGGAAATGTAATTCTCTCCTTCCAAGGGTCTCCTGCAGGTGGAAAGGGGTCGGCAAGGTGAGTATCAGGCTCAGATGTGCTTCCAACCTTCCTCCACTTCCCTGCTGTTTCAGTTCCCGTGTTGCTGGCTCTGTTCATCCCAGCTGGACCTTCCCCTGTGACCCCCACTCAGCCCGGGAGTGGCACCAAAGGAATTCCCCAAAGCCTGAAGGGACTCTGGAGCTGACAGCAATCGATAGGGACATGCAGGGAAGAAAATTCCCTGCTCAGACTCCGACCCCTCGGTTATTCTTGAGGGGCTGGCTCTTGGGAAACACCTCTTTCCAAGGAAGACCCCAGGGAGGAATCGCTGGAGAACTCCGAATGGAATGTCCACCGGGCATCTTTATCCCTTTATATTCCAGAGCAGAGCTCCATCTCAACCCCCCCAGGCACACTGGAAGCAGGATTTTAGGCCATTTGCTTAGAGGGCTGGAATCACCCATAGCAGAAAATACATATTCAAACATTCATATATTTTTCTTTCCTCTGACACCAGCTTTTAGTCAGGAATGTAATTGGGAAACACACATTGCCCCTGGATGGAACCTTTTCTCTGCCTAATTTCACTGCCCCTATGCATATTCGTGGACTTAATTGTTTTATAAACTCTTAATTTGCAAGAACTGTGTTGGATAATTTGGACCTTGACCTCAAGCTTCCTGTTAAGCAAATATTAAATAATAATTAAATCAAGTACGACCTCCTTTGTGTTTTGAGTTGTGATTCTTTGCCAGCTGGGGGTGAGAGCTCTGGAGGCAGAAGTGCTCTGATGCAGCCGAATATTAAGTTTCCAAACCAAACAAGAGAAAAAAATCTCAACCTCAAGGCATCCTTTAACAGAAATTACTTCACATTTTCCACCTCCAGTGATGTCTTTATAGCACAGCAGAGCTCTTCCAAACGTGGGGAATGCTGCTCCCTATTGGAGCGATCAAATACAACACTCAGCTCTCAGCCAGAAGACTTAAACCTCTCCAAAATTAAAACCAGAGCAGAATTCGGCTGGTGTGAAATGAATCACACGGGCGACCATCCAAACACTCGACACATGGGTGACAGTAAAATTTCATTAATGTAAAAGAGATCTTAGAGTTATAATTCATGGAAATGGCTGCTACTGCCAGGAAGGGCACTTGGATCAGAGGATATAGGTAGAAGGATAAGGGAGGGATAAATTCTTTTATTTCAGATCCAGATGAGAGCAAAGAGTGACCACTACAGAGAATGCCTGGGTAGTGGTGGAAGGGGAGGAGGAGACTTCCTAAAACTCCCTGAAAGGAGGAGGAGATGGCCTCAAGTTGTGCCAGAGGAGCTTTAGATTGGGTATAAGGGAAAATTTCTTCAATGAAAGGGTTGTCAGACATTGGAAAAGGCTGCCCAGGGCAGTGGTGGATTCCCCATCTCTGGAAACATTTAAAAGCCATGTGGATGTGGCATTTGGGGACATAGGGAAGGGGTGGCCTTGGCAATGCTGAGGGAATGGTTGGATTTGGAAGTTTTTTCCAACCTGAGTGATTCTTTGAGGATGCTGGTGTATAACCTGTGAGCACTGGAAAGCAGATGAAGTGACACTGAGCTGGGGAAGGGGCTCGAGCAGCAGGAGCAGCTGAGGGAGCTGGGAAAGGGGCTCAGCCTGGAGAAAAGGAGGCTTGGGGGGGACCTTGTGGCTCTGCACAACTCCCTGACAGGAGGGGGCAGCTGGGGAGGGTCGGGCTCTGCTCCCAGGGAACAGGGACAGGACAAGGGGAAATGGCCACAAACTGTGCCAGGGGAGGTTCAGGTTGGACATCAGGAGGGATTTCTCCATGGAAAGGGTGGTCAGGCATAGGCAGGGATTGCCCAGGGAGGTGTCATCATCCCTGGAGGTGTCCCAGGAAGGCCTGGACGTGGCACTCAGTGCTCTGGGCAGGTGACAAGGTAGGGATCAGGCACAGGTTGGACTCAGTGATCTTGGAGGCCTTTTCCAGTCTTAATGATTCCACGATTCTGTGACACTGTGTGACTCAGTGAAAACAGAACAAAGGCTCTTCTGTGCTTGATTCTGATCTCCAAGGATTTCCACCTGGAGAAAAGTGAAACTTTTGAATGGGAAAATATCTCTGCGCCACGTAGTGAAGGTCTGGGGAGTATTTATTTGTTTTCACATCAGTCCAGCCTGATGAATGTGACCTGAAAGTGCAGAGAACTGGCAATATAGTCTGGGCAGAACAAACCCTGTGAGGATTCCTGGCAGCAGGTTATGGTCTCAGAAAAGTATAAAAGGACCAGTTCAATACCCTTGTTTAAAGGAGGAAGTGGGGCAGCCAGAGCAGCCAGTTTACTAGGACCTGCATACGAACCATTAAAAATAAATCACCAAGCTAATTATAAATTTAGTGATTTGCCAGGATCAAGCTCCAGCATATCAGTGTAACTTTGCTGACAGACAGAAGGGGTCTTAGAGAGGAATAGACACAGATATAATGTTTGTTTGCTTTGTCTATTAAAAAAAAAAAAGGACAAAAAAATTATAAAAACTGTCTTGCACAGTGTTCCCAAAGCAAACAGGGAAGTGTAATGTAAATCCAAAGGCACAGAGGCAAAGCAGTGAGAAATGCTGAGCCAGGGGAGCTGTAACCCAGCTGCCATCCAGATGGGAGGATAGATGGAGAAAGAGCAGTGGGAAATCTGTCCTGATCCTCTCCTGTGAGGAAAGGCTGAGGGAACTTGGCTTGTTCAGCCTGGAGAAGAGAAGCTTCGTGGTGACCTAGTTGTGGTCTCTCAGTACCTGAAGGGAGTCTACAGGAGAGCTGGCGAGGACTTGGGACAAGGACCTGGAGGGACAGGACACAGGGAATGGCTTCCCACTGCCAGAGGACAGGTTAGATGGGATACTGGGAAGGAATTGTGAGGGTGGTGAGGCCTAGGTTGCCCAGAGAAGCTGTGGCTGCCCCTGGATCCCTGGCAGTGTCCAAGGCCAGGCTGGACAGGCTTGGAGCAACCTGGGATAGTGGGAGGTGTCCTTGACCAGCTGTGCCTGGAGGGCAAAGAAGGCCAAAGGGATCCAGGGGTGCTCCAGGAAGAGCATTTCCAGCAGGTCAGGGAGTGATCCTGCCCCTCTGCTCAGCCCTGTGAGGCACATCTGGAGCGCTGTGTCCAGCTCTGGGCTCCTCAGGACAGGAGGAACATGGAGCTCCCGCAGTGGGTCCAGGGAGGGTGACAAGATGATGAAGGAGGAAAGGGTGAGGGAGCTGGGGCTGTTCAGCCTCGGGAGGAGATCCTAAGAGGGAACCTCATCCCTGTGTGTCCCTGTGTGCAGGGAGGGCTCAGAGCAGGGCCCAGGCTCTGCTCCATGGGGCTCAGCAATGGCTCCAGAGGAACGGGCAGGGACTGATCCCAGAAAATTCCACCTGGACATGAGGAAGAACTTTCTTTTGCAGTGACCAAGCACTGAACAGATTGTCCAGAGAAGGTGTGGAGTCTCCTGGGGATATTCCAGGACAGTCTGGACACAATCCTGCACCCTGTGCTCTGGGATGGCCCTGCTGGAGCAGCAAGGTTGGACCACATGACTCTCTGTGGTCCCTCCAACCTGACCCATCCTGCTATTCTGGGCTCAATCCTCCTATGTCAACCTCACTCAAGGTATTGAGGACACCTGGGACACTTCCAGGTGACTCCAGGTGGGAAAGAGAAGGAGAAACACCAAATATCCTCAATTCAGAACAGCACAACAGCATGGAAAGACACAAATACTGATTCAGTAAAGGGTAAAAGACAGAATTAACACACGCCATGAACACAGAATATAAAACCTCTACACAGCACTTCTATAAAAGGGATATTAAAGAACAAAACGTTGCATTTAGATGAAAAATGTAGGCAGAAAGGAGCCAGAGGAAGCTGCCTGAAGAACTCAGTCATATTTTGGGTGCTGTTCTTCAAATAAAACAACTGAAGAGATGCTAAAAATCACAGAGAATACGAAAGACCAAGGGCTCAAGAACATAACTACAAAAAAGGATTCCTGTATAGAAGCGCTTTGATTCAGCAACTCATCAGAGGGGTTGCTTCATCCTCAAATACAATTTGTGGCAGAAAGGAATTTTTTTTTTCCTCGCACACATTTCACAGAAAGGGAGGGAGGGGATGTTTCTCAAGATGCCTCTGCGTATCCCTCCCCAGTTCTCTCCCACGACAGCAAGATTTGGGGAGATCCAGGGACATCCACACCTGAAATTCCCTGGAATATACACCCTGCCCGTGCCCCTTATTTCCAATCACAGCCATCGAGCGCTGCTCATGCCCTTCCCCCGGCTGGGAAACAACCGATACACAACTAAGACGCCTTTTGATATATTTATTAAAACTTTATCAAAATTGCATTTTTTTTTTTTCTCTCATTTTTGCGGCCGCCATGCTCGCCTGTTTTAAAACTTTTTTAATCAGGCGCTACTCAGGCCGCCCTTTTTGTGCGCCGGCGTTTACGAAAGGCCCCCTGCATGAAGGGAGGCCCCCAAGATGGCGATGCTGGCGGAGCGTGAGTGCCGATCCCGGCGGGAATGCCGCGGGAATGGGGACGAGCCGGTGCCTCGGGAGCGGCCTCAGACCCTCCCCACAGCCCTGCCTGAGGGGTCCGGGCCGCGCTGCCCCTCCCGATGGGTGCGGCGGGGCCCCAGGGCCGGATAAAGGGGTTCGGGGGGTTCCGGTGCTGGGGAAGGGAGTTCCAGATTTAGGGAAAGGGGAGGTCAGTGATTGGGAGAGATGGGATGAGGAGTCCCCCTGTGCAGGAAATGGGGTTCCCTGTGTGAAGGGAAGGGGGGTTATGGGTTGGGGAGACTCCGGGACAGCGGGGAGAAGGGTTCAGGGGGCTCCCGGTGTTGAAGAATTGGGGAGCTGGAGCTGGGAACGGCAGGAATGAGGGTCCCCCAGTGTCTCGGGAAACGGAGCATCTGGAGCTGGGAGACCCAGGCCGGGGCGGCAAAAGGGGCTCAGGAGGTCCCCGATGTTGAAGAACGAGGGGGTTCTGGTCTGGGAAAGGCAGGAATGGGATGTGGGGGATCCCAGAAGGAAAAGGGGGGCTGGGACAGCTGGGCTGGGGCAGAGAAAGAGCTTCAAGGGTCCCTGGGGGCGAAAAACAGGGAAAGGCAGGGAGGGGCATCCAGAGGGTCCCAGGGTTAAGGAAGAGGTGGGGTCTGGAGGCTGGGATGGCCGGGAAGGGCACTCCAGGGGGATGTTGGTGCAGGATGAGGGCGTGCAGGGCGTCTTTGTGGGGTCTGTCGAGCCCCAAGCAAGGCAGGAGCAGCGGGAATGTCCCTTGGACACCTTCAGGGACAGCTGGTCCTGTCAGTGGCTCGGGGCCATCTCTGTGTTTGAGGGGGGACACCTCCAGCCCAGGGGGGTTGGGGACACCCAGGGGACGTGGCAGGGCCGTGGGTTGGTGCTGGGTTGGGTGCTTGGGTCATTTCTGGAGCTGAGCCCAAGCTGTGCCAATCTCCAGCTTTTAGAGACCCTCCAGAGGGGGATTTGGAGGTGGGGAAGGGCCCGGAGGGGCCACACGAGGGGTGACCGAGGGCACTGGGAATGTTCAGCTGGAGGGGACTGAGGCCAGAGCTCGCTGGGAATGCAGCTTCTCCTGAGGGACAGCTCTGATCTCTGCTCCTGTGACAGGGACAGGACCCAGGGAACAGCTGGAGCTGTGCCAGGGGAATTTGGGGTGGATATCAGGGAAGGGTTCTTCCCCCTGAGGGTGTTTGGGCACTGGCAGAGCTCCCCAGGGAATGGGCACAGCCCCGAGGCTGCCAGAGCTCCAGGAGTGTTTGGACAATGCTCCCAGGGATGCACAGGCTGGGATTATTGGGGTGTCTGTGCAGAGCCAGGGTTGGGGTTGGACTGGATGATCCTTGTGGGTCCATTCCAGCTCAGGATATTCCATGAGTCTGTGAATTTTGTTCAATTTTCCCTGATTTTGGAAACAAAGAGCTTCACTTTTGCCTCTGAGGTGACTGAGAACTTGAGCTCCTCATTTCTGACAGGGCACCCTTGACAGGGAGCTCAGGGTCTGGTGAATTTCTTTGCTGGGCTGCAGGAAATATGGACAATACAAATAACAAAAATGGTTTACAGTGGGAAATAAAGATGTGATTCGAGGAAAACAAATCTGCATTTGCACATGGAATTTTTTAGGTATTTTCACTGTGATTTTTTTTTCAGGATTTGTTAATTATTTTAATTGGACATGTCAATAATAGACTCATTTGGAGTAGCAAGGGACCTTAAACCTCATCCCATTCCACCCCGTGCCATTGGCAGGGATATCTTCCACTGTCCCAGGTTGCTCCAAGCCCCATCCAAACTGGCCTTGGACAGTTCAGGGATCCAGGGGCAGCCACAGCTTCTCTGGGCACCCTGTGCCAGGGTATCCCCACCCTCATATCCAGGAACTCCTTCCCAATATCCCATCTATCCCTGCCCTCTGGCAGTGGGAAGCCATTCCCTGTGTCCTGTCCCTCCATCCCTTGTCCCAAGTTCCTCTCCAGCTCTCCTGGAGCCCTTTTAGGCTCTGGAAGGGGCTCTGAGCTCTCCCTGGATCCTTCTCCAGGTGAACACCCCCAGCTCTCCCAGCCTGGCTCCAGAGCTTTGTCCTTCCTGTGCCCCCAGACCATCCCTGGGCACACAGCAGGGGTTTGGATGGGAACTTTCAGAAATTACAATTAAAAACATGCTCCAGGCATAGAATTCATCTTGGAAAAGGGATTAGTAATGGATCTTTTCCAGGTTGTAAAACATCTGAGTGAAGAATTTGAGTTGTCCATCCCTGGCACAGCTGCCCAGGGCAGTGGTGGAGTCCCCATCCCTGGAGGGTTTAAAAGTCGTGTGGATGTGGCACCTGGGGACATGGCTCAGTGGTGGCCTTGGCAGTGCTGGGGGATGGCTGGACTCGGTGATCTTGGGGGTTTTTTTCCAACCTGAATGATTCTGTGATTCCCTAAAAACAAGGATTTTCTCCACAAGATGGTGCTGCTCTCCCAGAGTTCCATCACACTGTGTGTCAGCATGTTTGAGGCAGCCCAGAAAATCGGTGTTAAATTAGGAACTGAATCTTGTGCCTGGTTTCCTCTCCCACTCTAAAGACATCAGTGAACAAATTTACATTTCTGATAAGTTATTGAATTTATCAGAAATAATTAAATTGTTTTACTTATTAAATGATTAAAATATTTAAATATTTATATAATTAGTGGATTTTGTTGTTTGTTTGGAAAGGGAAGATGATTTTATGTTTTCTGTAAATGTCATGGAGCTGTTCCTGGCTTTCTTAAATACTTCTCTAAAGATTAAATAAAGTTTTTTGGGTTTTTTTTTTTCCTGATCTAACTCACTCTGTTTAAAAGTCAGAGTATGCTACCCTGGCAGAAACGTGAGGATTAATCCCACAGTGTAGCTAAGAAGTTTGCAGTACTTAGATTGAAAGTGCTGGGAAAGGGAAGGTCTCTTAATTTCAAGAAATATTTGTGCCAAAGTGCCCTTGTGCTTTGCTACCAACAACCTCCAGGGAGCAAAACATCTCAGGGGCTTCTCCACAGGGAGAAATATTCAGGAAAAGCCATAGAAATTCACTTTTGAAGTTGTGATGGAAAAGAAGGGCAGCTGCTCAGCTGGGGAGCATAAGATCTGTTGGAATCCTCGAACCAGAAACTCTGAGGCTGGAAAAGATCTCCAAGGCCATCAAGTCCCAACCATTCCCCAGCACTGCCAAGGCCACCCTTGCCCCATGTCCCCAAGTGCCACATCCACATGGCTTTGAAACCCCTCCAGGGATGGGGACTGCACCACTGCCCTGGGCAGCCTGTTCCAATGTCTGACCACTTTTTTCATGCAGATTTTTTTCCCTCATGTCCAATCTAAACCTCCCTTGGCACAACTTGAGGCCATTTCCTCCCATCCTGTTCCCTGGGAGCAGAGCCTGACCCACACCTGGCTGTCCCCTCCTGTCAGGGAGTTGTGCAGAGCCACAAATCCTCCCTGAGCCTCCTTTTCTCCAGGCTGAGCCCTGTGGTTCTCCACGGGGCAGCAGGGAATCAATCCCAATTTGTTTGGAAGTTTAAAATCAGACCACAGTGCTGCTTCCCCATCTTTTCTTGGCAGCACACGCAGGGCTTGGAGGAGTTGCTGCTCTCAAGGTTTCCTGGTGGGAATAATCACAGATCCCAGGATAGTTTGGGGTGGAAGGGACCCTAAAGCTCCTCCCATTCCACCCCCTGCCATGGGCAGGGACATCTTCCACTCTCCCAGGTTGCTCCAAGCCCCATCCAGCCTGGCCTTGGACACTTCCAGGGATCCAGGGGCAGCCACAGCCTCTGAGGTTAATAAATTGTTTCCTGAAGAGGAGTGAACCAGACAAAGGTTGGATTTCCCTCACAGCCCTCAGGCCTTTCACCCACTGTAAAAAATATTTGGGGACTGTTTGGAGCTTCAAAGTTTTGGAAGTGTGTTAAAAAAAGCCCCCACCCTGAATTCTGACAGTCTTAGTTCCTTAAAAATGAAACAAAACTGCAAAAAATGAGTCCAAACATCCCTGTAATATTCAGTCCCCCTGGCCCAAATCCCAAACCTTGTCTTTTAGGGAACGATGACTTCCTGATTACATTGAAAACACCTCGTTGGATTTGGCTTCTCCCTGCCTTTGTGTGGCCTTGGGTTAACTGGTCATTTTTGATCCAGCATTTCCCATGGTGTTTGATGGAGTTTGTGATCTTCCTGTCTCCCATTCTTTGTTTGTCTTGTTTATTTAGGTTCTCTTCCTGCCTGGGCTTAGGTGCACACTTCAAGTGACTGGTTAACTGGGCTGCCTGCTCTTCCTTCATTTCAAGGAAGCTGTTCCTGGTGGGAAAGGCAACCCGTGGGTCTGGGAATCTGTAATTTCTTTAGGAATCCACATAGGACAAAGGAGCCTTGATTCTCCTTTGGATCTCTTAACTCCTGCAGTTATTTCTGGCAGCTTTTCAGTTTCCCTGTAAACCATTTTTGAGAAATCCAAAAGCTGAAATCCCAAAGGTTTGTGTTCTGTCATTCTTTTTCTCTGTTCACTTACCCTGAATTTTTTTATTTGGCTTTTGTTAGGAAGGCAAATATTAAAATTTCTGGGTTCTGGTTAAAGCAAAGCCTGGAGAATTGATTTTGTCCAGACCTGGGAAAGCAGCATCATAATCTCCTCCCCTGTAGATTCCATGTTGAAGCCAGCTGTAAAACAAGATAGGAATAAATATGGAAATTACACCTAAATGGTAATCCTTAAAGCCTTCCCTGAACTGCAGCCCATCCTGAGGGACAGCAACTTCCGTAGCAATCCTACTTTGGCATCTTCCCATTACTAATTAATATTTTCACTGAGCTTTTATTGTTGCTATCGAGTTTTTTGTTTAGTAAAATTAACCCCCAAAACATATTCAGTCTGGCATAAGTTCTGGAGTGGTGTTTTTTTTTTTGGTAATGAAGAGCTTTGTTTGAGTTGATTCAATACCAAGAACTCTCTGGGAATGCCAATATTTGAGCCTGTTTGAATTTTCCCTTCCTGCTGCAGCCCGGAGAAAGCAGAAGTGGTCCGTGGATCCACGGAACAGCGCCTGGAGCAACGATGACTCCAAATTTGGCCAGAAGATGCTGGAAAAGATGGGCTGGTCCAAAGGAAAGGTAGGATCTAAAGGAGAACTGTGTAGCTGAGGGCTCTAAAAGTGCCAGGGGACTCTCTTTTGGTTTATCCTCCTAAGTGCACAGAGAATTTGAGCAGTGATAGATTTCTACACTTTGTTACAAAGTCTTGTTTGTGCCTCTCCCGCTTTCCAGTTTCTCTCCATTCTTTGACAATCAGAATTCCCAAGTGAGAGCAGGAGTTGGAACATTAAATCAGGTTAATGGTTTTAAGCTGCCTTTAAACCCTCAATTCTCCCCTGCTTTTGATAATCTCTAAAGCAACTGCAGGACCTGCTTTAGTCTTTCATCTGGTTTTGAGATTCTTTTCTGATCTGTTCCTTAAACCCCCAAAATGCTGTGTCCCTTCCCAGCTCCAGCCAGGACCTGTGGGTGAGGGGACTGACCTCTGGCACTAATCAAAACCTCCAGGTCAGCACAAGACACCTGAAAACTGCAGGTTTAATTCCACAGAGGTGCCTCACCAAAGCTGAGATTTGGGGCTGCACATCAGGGTGTTTAGTGATAAGAATCCCCACAAAACCCTCACTATCTTTAATTATTCTTCTAGATTTCTTCTTCCAAACTTTCCTTAAAAGGCTTAAAATTAGGATCATTCTCAATTCTGCCTATTTTTGGATTCAAACTGTTGCCTCAGTTGTCTCACAACATTTCCCACTCGAGATACTAGATCTTCCTTGCCAGCAGTTGTACAAGAAGCATTTATGTCTCCATTCCATTACAAACTTGGACAAATGGAACTTTCCCTTGATCAAATTAAGGGGCTGATGATTTGTGGCAGATAAGGCATAAAGCAGGTAAATACCAGGAAAAAGGTTTTAAACCCAAAGCTTTACCTTTTAATTTTTTAGCTTTGTTTATTGAGTTCAGAAGGATAACCCTGGACCTGAATATTGCTTCATATTAAACAACCCCAAAATTGTTTGCTCCAATATTTTCATCCACTTATGAGGTAGAAGGAGTTATGAATGTCCTGCTGGCTTCAATCTGCTTCTCCCTGCTCTCCTCCCATATAAATTTGGTCTGGATTGTGTGTTCCAGGTGGATCTGCCTTTCTCCCACTACCCTTCCCAGTGACAGAGACATTTTTGGGGAGAGGCACGTTCTTCTTATGCAGTGTCTTGTTTGAAAACTGTAAACACTTTGGGTTTGCTTAGGAGTCTCAGGTGGTTTCCTGATTAATCACCCAACTATTTAATGTTGTTGCTATTTTAGTGTTTATAATGCTTTGCTGGAGGCTTAAGTAGTAAATTTAAAAAACTTTGTGTGTTATGTGGTAATGCCTGTGAATGAATTCAGCTACATGTAGGCAGATAAATAGGAAGTTGTGATTTCTTGCTGTCTTACAGTCCAAAAGCTCTAACTGCTGCTGTAAAATCCTTACATTTTTACCCTCAAATCCTCCTTAGGGTCTCGGGGCTCAGGAGCAAGGAAATCCAGAACACATCAGGGTTAAGGTGAAAAATGACGTGCTGGGATTAGGAGCTACCATCAATCATGAGGTGAGCACCAGTCCCAGGGCAGGGGATGGATCCCATTTTAGCAAAAACACAATTATTTGAATGGAATACTAGTGAAATCTCTTGTCACAGCTGGTGGTGGCATGTACCATATTGGATTATTTAGGACTTTCCAAGACAACCCTTTTAATTTCATTTCACTTTGGGATGATTGTAGGAGCTCCACTGCTACCACCTGTGGAGCTTCCCAGAGTTCCTCCCACCAACAAGGATTGGATTTATTAAATTAATTTATTTCTAAGAGTCTTAATATCTGTTTTGTAAAACTTGTGTTAGTTCTGAAGACATCTACCTTGTGTTCTTGTGGGTGATATTTACAGGACAACTGGATTGCTCATCAGGATGACTTCAACCAGCTTCTGGCTGAGCTGAATAGCTGCCATGGACAGGGTGAAACAGGTAGGTTCATGCTTGGCTCAATCAGATGCTGGAAGCTCAGCAGAGTTTCCATACTGTGTCTGAAAAAAATGTTCCTGAGGCCCAGTTTGTGATGCAAATAATATCTTTGATAAGGTTGAGAACTCCTTCTTCTTGCCCAAAATCACTGGGAGCCAAAGGATGTGTTGCTATCCATGACCATGGATTTGTGGAGCTCAGTGGATCAGTTTTGCTCTCAGGTCTCAAAGAAACACTTTTTCTTGAGGAAGGAAAACATAAAATGCTAAAGCTATTTATTTCACCCAGAATCACAATATTTGGGACACTTTCCCTGGGCTGTACCTAGAGGAACATTTCTTTCTTTATAAAAAGCACCCAGAATCTGTCTGAGGACTCGCAACAGTCACTCAGCACTTCAATGCTTTGCCTTCCTTCTGCTGATGAACTGTCACACTTGGCTTCCATGCTCCAGTGGCTTCTTAAATACCTCCTTTTCCTGTCCCTGGAGAGCTGCTTTATAGCTTTTGCCTCAGAGTTCTGCATCTCTGCTTTGAGTGTGGCATAAGGTGATTTTTGTAGCCCTGATGTTGAGCACACAAGTGGGGAAACTTTCCCAAAAGGACTATTTTTAAGGTCTTCTATTTTTGAAAAGCTTCTTACAAACTGACCTTGCTTTGTGAAAATTAACTTAGGAAGTTGTGGTGGGTGTGAACTTGGAGAAAGTTTATCAAGTGATTTATCAAGTGGTTTATTATGTCTCCTTTAGTTGAATGCAGTTTAAACTCTGATTTTGTATCTGAGCACCTCTCTGAAGTGTTGTTAAACCAAGGGCTCCTGTGTGGACACAGCCTGTCCTTGAGCTGCTGGGGCAGAATTGCCAGATTAGTGAATTTAGCAACTCTTCATTCATTCATTCTTAACCTTTGAGCACTTTCTAGGAGAGAAAATTTAGAAATAAGAGGAGGAAAATCAGTTAGCAAGGAAGTTTTCTAATCCTGGAGAGCTAGGATTAAAATTCTGAGCCTGATGCCTCAAAACACCTTTTTTAATTTGCTGTGCAAGTTGCCCTTGTGAAATCATGAGGCCACCCAGGACTCGGTGCTGTCACTCAGCTCCTGGAGAGGTAGGAGAGCATTTCATGGGGAAATTCCAAAAGTTCCTGTCTCCCTTCAGAAATAAATCCTACCCAAGTTGCAACTTGAGCCCTGGGAAGATCAGGGAGGTGTAACTGGTGGGAAACCTGCAGACTGATGAGCAGAGAGCTGAAATGACTTGCCCAGGGCCACGGTGAGTCAGCAGGGGCAGGTTCAGGGAGCAAGGCTTGCTCCTAAGCTCTGCACTCTTCCCTGGGTCACCTCATGCAACGTGACCCTTAAAACTCATATTTCTCCCTGTTTCACTCCATTCTTTTGGTCCCAGGAGCTAGAGCAGGTTTTCAATCGCTGAGAACAAATTTGGGTGTACCTTGAAAATTCCAGGTCAGAGTCACATTTGGTGATTTACAGAAGGGCATCGCTGTGAAACTTGTTTTTTTGGCAGTTGTTGAAGCTGGCAAAACTCATCCAGAAAAAACTCTGCCTGCAGCTGTGCTGCAGGAGCAAATGTTACATTATTGGCCATCCTCCAGTTTCAAACTGCATTAAAAGTCAGCTGAAAAACTTCATTGTTCTTAAAGAACTGGTGCAGTTGCCAGAGCTGGATTGCAATTAGAGGTTGGAAAGGAAGGGCCCCGTGGGGGTTGATGCCACCATTCAAGTGCCCTCAGTGTCTGTAGCTTTAGCTGTCTTTTCCTTTTTTTTTTCTAGCTGAGCACCCAGTGAGGGCAGGTTTAGATTAGATTAAATATTAGGAAGAAATTCATCCACTGCTGGGGAGGCCCTGGCACAGGTTTCTCAGAGGAGCTGTGGCTGCCCCTGGATGATCCCTGGAAGTGTCCAAGGCCAGGCTGGACAGGGCTTGGAGCAACCTGGGACAGTGGAAGGGAGTTGAGACTCCATGTTTTTTTCCCACCCAAACCATTCTATAATTCCTGGCTCTTTTGCTGGGATTCTCAGTGACGATGACTGTCCCTTTCCCATGGATAAAAAGTGGGAACACCCTGGCTGTGCTTTGGCACATCCACCTCGATCACATTTCCTGCAGAAATGGCACTTCAGTGGCTTTATTGCCCCGAATAAATTGGTTTAAAAAGCACAGTAATATTCCTGCAGTGCTTGTTCAGTTTGTCAGATGATTTTCAAGTCCCTGGAAGACACAGGGATGTATTTCCCTGCTCACTGCAAGTGCCAGCACGTTCTGTAGTGAAATTCCTCCCTGCAGGCACGAGGCGGTGCTGCTGCCCCTTTTCCTGTAGGAGGAGGAAGGCTGTGAAAACCCTTTGCTGTGTAATGCTCTTTTTGCTACCAGGAGATTGGAAACCAGGCTCAAAGTGCTGCATTGCTGTCAGGATGTTTTACTTGTGATCTTTACTTTCCCCATAGACCCTTTTTATTGAGGATTTTTTGTTAAAAACTGGATTTGCTGGTCCTTTCTCTTCCCATTAGTGTGGGAGTGGGAGAGTGGATCTCAGCCTGCTGGCCCTCAGCTCTCCCACTGCAGGCTGAGGATTTCAGTTTTAGCTCAGGGATTCATCAGGTGGCACTTCCTATCAAGCAGGGAAGTGCTGGAATTCCAGTGTCAGAAAAGCTTGGGCAGCAGAGCTTTCCAGGGTGGGATCATATAAAAAAGGTGACTCAACTTGGCCCTCGAGGTACGGGTTGATTTTCCTACCCATCCCACAGGGAGGGAAAAAACACCTCACCATAGTAACCTTCTGTGCAGCTACAGAGCAGAGACTCCTGTGGTGCCTCTTTTCAGGACTAGTAAGGCAGTAATTAGCTGTTCAACAGGTGAATTCTCTCTCTCTGGCAATGTTTTGTAAATTAACAGGCTTTGTGGCTGCAAAGAGAACATCTGTACCCCCAAAATAACCTGGCACAGCACAGGAACGTGATCTCTGTGCTGTTAAACAGTGAGGTTAATCCTCCACGTGGCTTTAACCTGCTCACAGTCTCCCAAAGCACTCCTGAGTGACTCTGGGACTGAGCCAGCCCCAGGGACCATTCCCAGAGGACGGTTTAGATGCAGTCCCTCTTCTGGAAGCCTGGAAAATGAGATAATAGGGATGTGGCAATTTGTTCTAGCTGGCCTCAGGGACAGAAAAGCTTTGTCACCATTCAGTTTCCTTACACAGATGTATCAACTGATGTCCAAATAAAGGTATTTTGTGTAGGGTTAGAAATTAAAATCCTGTGGGGAGGGGTTTCCCCCTTCTTTCTGCTCAATCAGTATTTTATTTCCTACTATTTCTTACATCTTTGTCTGACTCTGGTGCTGGAGATACTCTATGAAAACCAGCACTATTACTATTTTCTTACCACAGAGATGGATTTGCTTTTGACCTGGAGTACCTGTATCTGCCTTTTCAGATTACATTAGATTGGAAATGGGAAAGAAAGGGGATGAGGCAAAAAAAAAAAAAAAAAAAAACCAACAAAACAAACAAGCATTGACATATTTCAGGCAAAACCTAGAATGTTTCCTTCAGTAATACTTTATGATATGTTATTGACTGGATTTTGAGAGAAAAAGTTAATTACACTGATGTTTGAATTTGGTGCTTAAGTACCTCTAACAGAACTGGACCCTGTTTGCTTGGGGTTTGTTTTTTTTTTTTAGAGTCCTCAGTGAAAAAGCAGAAAAAGACATTCAGCCTTGAAGAAAAATCCAAATCTTCCAAGAAACGTGTCCATTATATGAAGTTTGCCAAAGGTAAGAGGAGTTTTGTCATTTCATAAACCCTGGCCAAGATTAGAACAAACCCTGCTCAAGGTGATCTGTTGCCCCGTGGAGTCTAAATTTGACAAGTAAAACCTGGGTTTAGAACCCCCTGCAGCTACTTGCTTAAAGCTCTAATGTGCTGCTTCTCTTTATTTTGGGCAATTTTGGAAGGCCTTGGGCTGCTGATGTTGGGAATGAAACAATTCCTTAGTGAAGGAGCTGAATAAAGGAGCAGCGAATTTTCCGAGCTGTCGGTGCGTGGGCGGGGATGGGAGCAGGAGGCACAGGTGAGATGGGAGTGACTCTGGGCATCTGCGTGGCACTAACCCTGCAATCCCCAGTAACCCCTGCTCAGAGATCACGTGGATGAGATCAGGGATCAGATTAAACCTGCATGAAGGAAGAGGAAAGCCCTCTTACATCGACCAGGTATTTTATGGGATAAATTAGGGCAGCCAGAAAACCTCTTTATTAAGAACTTGTGGAGTTTAGTAATTTCTTTCTTTCTTAGAGTGATGACATTATTTCAGTCAGCCCAGGTTCTGGCCCTTGACAGTTGTTCAGTCCTTTCCCTTTTGCTGTGTTCCCCTTTCACACGGTGTGTGCCCATTTCAGGGCATGGATAGGATCAGTTTCCACTAATGGCTGATTTATTAAACTGAAAGCTCTGTGTATTGTTTTCTGACAGCAAATTCCTCTGCTAAAACAGAGCTAATTGATATCTGAATGGAGGCCAGATTTTCATATCAGGGTTTGGGATTTTTGGTGCAATAATTCGACCTTGAAGTCCAAGCTGTTAACATGAGCCTGCCACTTTATGACATTAAACAATTAAATTGGTTCAGGGCTTGCAAGTACAGAGGCCATGGCCTGTTTGAGCAAAGAGGATTTATTTTGATTTGGATTTAACCTTTTACTAAATATAGAGGAAAAAAGAAGTGTGTTTTGAGCATGTAAAATACTGCTCAAGCCTTTCACCTTCACGATATCCCTGGTTTGTTTGGTCCCATTTCCACAAGGCAGCCCCTCATTTGCTTGTACCCTCTGTTGCCTGACACAGGGAAATTGTCCTTTTTCAGGGAAAGAAGAAAAGTTGTTTGAGAAAGGCTTGTGTTGTCCTGGCCCTTGTTGTTGAAGTCCAGTCCTGCTTCCTTTCAGACTAAACAAGACAAACTCACACAAAAGGGGGAGAAGGGAACAGCGACGGCACCAAACGCGGCTTCCGCTCCCGGGGCTGGTTTGGAGCCTTGCTGCTGGAGGAACAGCCACCCCTGGATCTGGGAAATACACCCCAACCTCAGATTAAAACACTGATTTCAGCTGCTTTTCAAGCAGCAGCTCCCCTGTGATGCTGCAGGAGACTGGGGCTGTCAGCTGAGTTGGTTTTCTGTTAGAGGAAAAATGGGGGATGCATCCAGGGGGAGGCACGGAAAGGAAGCGTAGTCTGAAAATGGGAGCAGGAGGATTTTAGGTGTCACATTCCAAGCCTGGCCAAGAGAAAGTTGAAAACAACCCCAGTCTCTTCCAGCTTGCTTGGATAAGGCATTTAGAGGTGGTGTAGTGAGGCAGCAGGAAACAGGGGAACACTTGCTGCTCTAGGTTGATGTGTCTCTTTGCCCTCTAGGGGCAGTTAAGGATCCCAGGAAAAAGAAGTCAGATTTGGGGATTTTTTTTTGCTTTGGGTTTTTTTGGCCATTACAAGATTCATTTTGAGGTCATTGATTTTGGAATCAGAAAATCAAGTGATTGAGACCCCATCAGAGTCTTAACAAGTTGACCTGTCTGGGTTAATTTTGTTTCTTTAACTTTTGCTGACCTTTTCCAAAAGAATTTTCTGACAGGGGCAGTGAACAACTCAACAACTCCTATGCTGTGGAATTGGCTAAATCTTTGTCTGTATCTCTGAATATCACATCACACCCTCCTGCTTCCCCCTCCTTGATCCATGTCTGATATCCAGCTCACCACACAACAATCAGATAGGAATAATGGCCCTCCTGGAAATCTTTGCTCCACCCTTTTGAGTTGGAATAACCCAGTGCGTGGCAGAGGTGGAGGTTTTGCTTTTCAGAACCAAATCAGAGAAAAGTCCCCACTGAATAAAAATTGATTTCTTTTTCATTGTGTGGAGGAGCTGTAACTCCTAAATTCTGTCAGAAATGGGGAATCCTCATGAGAATCCAAAGATCCCAATGCATACACACATTTTCTCCTGTGTACCTTCATTTAGTGGCCTTAGCATAGAACCACAGCATGGTTTGGGTTTGAAGGGACCCTAAAGTTCATCAAATTCCAACCCCCTGCCATGGCAGGGACACCTTCCACTGTCCCAGGTTGCGCCAAGCCCCGTCCAACCTGGACTTCCTGATTTTTGTTTATCTCCAAGAGCAATCCCTCTCTGTCTGTGGGTCACACTGTTACCAAAATGCATCCTCAGATGTGAAGGTTTTGGGGTTTTTCCCTTTCTTTACCCCTTCCAGGTAAGGATCTCTCATCATGCACTGAACAGGACCTGTCCTGCATTTTTGGGAGAAGACAGAAGAATGCCAAGGCCCAGGTAAACAAGAATCTTCTCCTTTCTCTTGTTTCCTTGTTTATTATCCCTTATAACAAAATATCCAAATGTCTTCTGACAATGTGGTTTTTTCTACTTGAAGTGCTGTGCTTAAACTGTGAGGAAACAAGAGTGAATTTAATCCCTGTTTTTGTGGGTTATCGTGAGGTAACTTCTTTGCAGCTAGGGAACTCCAGTATTTTAATTTTTTGGAAGAAGTTGTACATCACAAAGAAGAATTTGGCTTGACCTGAAAGGTCAAAGTTGGGCTCAGTGCTCTCAGAGGTCTTTTCCAACTTAAATGATTCTGTGAAAAGATCCATGAATATCCAAAATAAAATTGGACATTCAGTAGCAACTGGGCAATGTTTTCACAAAAAATGGGAAAGGCTGAGCAGCTGCAAAAGATTCAGAGGTGGCCTAAATAGTGATAAATATTTGATGAGAAGACCTTTCCCCTGACTTTCTGTAATAAGATCCAGGTTTGGACCAGCTTTTATTCTATTTATGTGTTCATTAGCATTTTGTACTTGAAGAGCACAGACCAGCTCTATCAGTGGATAAAATAAATGTGACATGACTGACATATCCAGAAAAATTCTTTGGAAAAAAATAACATCTGGAAAGGAACAAATGAATATATTTCAGGAATTGC
Source organism: Cettia cetti (assembly GCA_013401135.1). Lineage (NCBI taxonomy): Eukaryota > Metazoa > Chordata > Aves > Passeriformes > Sylviidae > Cettia > Cettia cetti. The sequence goes on along the minus strand of VZUI01041429.1, from coordinate 61,788 downwards.
CCTGTTGGTTCCAAGTTCTTGGAAATCTCTGGTTGTAAGGGAAAGATGGGGCTTGAAATGGAGTGGAAATTTCTGGAATACCCTGTAGTGTTTGACACCTTATTCCTTGTGCTCCTGAAAGTCATTGTGGACCTTCACTGCAGGTCACTGGCAGCTGAAATAAAGATTTGGGAACTTCCAGCCTTTGGGAGCTGTTGGAGTTCTCACATCCTGTGGGTACCAGGGAGCCCTGTTGGTTCTGATCCCCTAAATATGTCCTGGATCTTCTCCTTAGCTCCCTTGCTGTCAGATCAGTGGGAAGCAGGACAAACTGGGATTTAAAGCAGCTCAGCACTGCTGGAGTTCAGGGAGCAGATTTTGTCTGCTCATGAGTTGTTTCAAGTAGCTGGTATTGTTTTCTCTCTATGTTCTACATCTTCTGAAGTTCAGAGTTGAAAAGTTTCTTCTTTTGGGACTTCTTCCTGCAGAACACTTGCTTTTTTTTGTGGATAAACACTGCGGATCATGTGGATTTTATGAAGGGTGTCTAAGTTTGTGCATGTTTTTGCCAATCTCCTGACAGTTGCAGTGCTTGGCTGATGGGTACTGTGCAGATTTCCTGAAATGGTTCAAGCTTTGACAGAAAACTCACAGATTGTGCACCCAAATTTCCCCATGCAAATCCAGGCAGGATGAAACAGAATTTGGAGCTGCATTTGTTGTCTTCTGGCTGCTGCTGAGCAGCCACAGGGAGAGGAAGGCAGAGGCAGCACAATGGCTTCCTCCAGCTCCCCCTTCTCCTTCTCTTCATGGATCAGAGATCTGTGGAGTTTGCACAGGACAGAAGTGCATTGCTCAGGCCCTCCAGCTCTGAGCAGTTTCGTTGCACTGCACCCATGAACTCTCATGATCCCTTTCCATCATGTTCCAGAGCCTGGTCCTTAAGGTGGCACAAAGGGAAGTGCCCTGTGAGGCTTTGCAGGAATTCTCTCTGTTTGCCTTCTGGTTTGAAATCCCTGAGCTCTGGGCATTTCCCTGCTGTGGCACAGAGCTCACTGCAGGAGCAGGAAGGTGCTGCCATTCTCCTGGAACTGAGTTGTTTCCTGTTTGGAAGGGCCCTGGTGCCCAGCAGAGCCCTGGGTTTGCCTGCAGGTTGTGGTAGGCTTCAGTTCCCTTCAAATTTCAGCTCCTGCAACCCTGGGCTGGTTTCCCTGGTCACAGGATAAGGACTTCCATAGGAGCCAGAACTCCTATCCATGAATCTGATGGCAGGTTCCCAGCTGTGGGTGCATTGGAGATGATACATGGAAGTACCCCCGTTGATCCTGGAAAAGCTGAAGCAGTAGCCCAAAGGAATCTCATGGATTTAAAAAGACCAAGTGCTGATGCTGCATCTGGATCAGGGCAGCCCCAGGGATCGATCCAGTCTGGGGATGAAGGGATGGATCAGCCCTGGGAGAAGGATTTGGGGGTGCTGGTGGTGAGGGCTGGGCAAGACCCAGCCCAGAAACCCCTGGAGCTGTTGGAGTGAGTCCAGGATGATCAGAAGGATGGAGCAGCTCTGCTGTGAGGAAAGGCTGTGAGAATTGGAATTGTTCATCCTGGAGAGCAGAAGCTTAGGGCTGACCTAATTGTGGCCTCCCAGTACCTGAAAGGAGCTAGAAGAAAGATGGAGAGAGACCATTTATGAGGGCTTGGTGGGACAGGACACAGGGAATGGCTTCAGACTTACAGAAGACAGTTAGATGGGATACTGGGGAGAAGTTCTTCCCTGTGAGGGTGAGGAGGCCCTGGCACAGGTTGCTCAGTGAAGCTGTGGTTGCCCCTGGATCCCTGGAAGTGTCCAAGGCCAGGTTGGATGAGGCTTGGAGCAGCCTGGGAGAGTGGGAGGTGTCCCTGCCCATGGCAGGGGGTGGGTCTGGATGATCTCTAAGGTCCCTTCCAACCCGACCCATTCCATGATTTTATAGCTTGAAGTCCTGTCTTTGATGCTCTTTGTGAGTTATCATCTCCCTCCTCTGTTCTCAGAGATGCAGTTTGAGAAAAAATCAGCACACATTTGATGTGCACTGAATGACCCCAGCAGAGCTGCCATTCCACTTGTGATCTTTTGACAAAGATTTTCAGCTTAATTCTTTTCCCCCTATTTCTCTTTGTTTCAGTCTGGGATCAGAAAAACTTGGGTGTAACTTCATGGGAAGGTGCAGGAACTGCTTTTCATAGAATCACAGAACTGCTGAGACTGGAGGAGACCTGGAGGTCTCCAGAGGATACCCTGCTCAGAGCAGGGTCAGCTGTGGAAACTCCTTCAGGAGTTGGTCCAGAGTTTTGATTATCAGTCTTCCCTAAAGCCTCCGGTTTAAGCCTGTGACAAAATTTCAGTGGGTGGATAAAAGAGATCACTTGAGGGGCAGAAGAGATCACAGAATCATGGAACTGTTAAGACTGGAAAAGATCTTTACAATCCTCAACTCCACGCCTGCTCACCACTAAACCATGTCCTCAGGTGCTATAGCCACGTGCTTCTTGAACACTCCAGGGATGGTGACTCCTCCACTTCCCTGAGGAGGCTGTCCCAGTGCTAGACAACCCTTTCCATGAAGAAATTTTTCCTAAATCCAGTCTAAACCTCCCCACTATTGCCCTAGGTCTGGCTGGTTGGCTGGTGTCACACCAAACTGCCTTTGGAGGTTAGGAAAAAAGAAAAAAGAAAAAAATCTCATGGAATTCCATCTGTGCTTATGCTCCAAGGGGAGTTAGCAGGAAAACTCAAGGCTCAGTGATGGTTTCTGGACCAGCAAGATAATCCTGGCTCTTCTGCAGTGCTTGTCAAAAATCTGTCACCCCTGAACTGCTGCAGTGACAAACAGGGTCTCAACAAATCACTGTAACAATCAGTCCTGTCCACTCTTTTCCAGTGTGGGCATCAGCAGTCGTTCTGTGATCTTGACTGCAAGTAGGCTTTGGCAGGAGGATGCTCTGAGCTTAATCTGAGCTCTCTTAACTGTGGGGCTGATCTCAGACTCCCTTTTTACTGTCTCAGTGGCCAAGGACTGGTGTGGTAATGGATCTTTTCTCTTGTTCCACACCAGCTCTGCAGCAGTAAGTGAGGAATGTTGAAACTTGGATTATCTACCTTATCAAAGGAAGAGGGAGTTGGCCAGAGGATTGTAAAGATTGCAAAAGAGGGGAATTGCAAAGGATGTGGAAGGAAATGCTGTTTGCCCCTGAGGGTTGAAAGAAGTTTCTCTAGAAGTAATAAAAACTGCAATGCTGTTGTTTTGATGGTTCTGGGATATGTGTTACTAATCAGAGGCAATTGCAGCCTTTAATTCACCTGAATGTTCAACATAACTGTCCTTTTTTAAAAATTATTTTTGATAAATCATGTGTCCAACTCAAACCTCCTTAATAAACTACACGGGGACCTTTGTTTAAAACAAACAAACAAAAAAATACAAGTCAAAAAAACGAGGTGGGGAAGAAAACAATGGCTGGGCTTCAGAGTGGACCTAAATTGAAAACGTCTGCAGTTTTTCCCAGGGAGAGCAAGTGATCGAAAATATTGAATTGTAATTATGGTGCTCTCTGGAGACCTGCAGTGAGGACCTGTTTTGCAGGGTAAGATCTGCCAGACTTGTTTTTTGCAAACCCCACTTTTCCCTGTGATTTTCTCACTTGCCTAGGAACACACTGGGAGCTGGGGAGACAGAAAAACAAATTCCATTAGTTCCTATCTGGTTGAACTTCCTGGAACCCCCACTATTTTTTTTGCTTCTCAGAATTTCCTTCCTCCATCCAGCTGTGTTTCCTGATGGAGCCTTATCACTGGAGAAAATGCTCCTGAGTGAGGGTGAGGATTTGGGAATGAGTTGCAGACGGTCCCAACTTGGTTGCTGAACAACATGATTCTGGCACTGATTTCACTCTGGGGGCTGGGGGGAACAGCTCTGATTTGCTCAAACCCTGTTGGAGATGCATAAAAACCTGAGTGTTTTGCATCCATCTCACATGCATGGCTCAGGCCATTCCATGAGTAATCTGCTTCCTCTGAGTTTGTGTAACTTGGATCTAAACCTGCATAAGTTCCCTTAAGCCAAATCCAAGTAGCCCGAAAGTCTCAGGCTTGCAGTGATTTCTTCCTTGTTAGGCATTAGAAATGGAACTGTCCACCCCTGGTGCTTTTTCACTTTTTTTTTTTTGTTTTGTTTTTTAATCAGGAAATTGTCTTCTGACACATTTTGCAGAACTTCCTCAACTGATTTGTATTTCCCAGCACTTATCAGAAAAGCATGTTGGCTAATCTTAAGGGACATAGCTGAAAATCCATTAAAGTCTGGCTCTGCCATGGGCTCCCTGAAGTTATGGGTGAACTGATACAATTCCCTGCACCTCAACTTTCTCTCTGCAAAATACCAATCACGATATTGGTATTTGTGGGGTTTCACAGTTGTGACTTAAGGCAAGTTGCAAGTTTAATCTTAGGGTCTTTTTTTTCACCTGTGACCAAATTTGTTGCAGAGTTAGCACATAAATTAATTTTCTGCTCCCTTTTTTGGCAATGCCAGGGAAGGAAAAAAAAAAAAACTGCAGAAGAGAAAAATGAGTTACAAATTAACACAGATTTTTCACCGTTCTGCTTTGGAGACCACAGTTAGCATGAGGTATTTGGGACTGAGAAACAGAACAGAAAAGAAAAAAAAAAAAAGACATCAAAAACCTGGAGAGAGTCCAAAAGGATTTAGTAAAATGGGAGACAGGGTTAGAGGGCATGTCCTAGAAGGAGAGAGTGGAGGAACTGGATATGTTCATCTCAGAAAAGAGGCAGAAAAAAGATGACCTCTCTGCCTATAAATATCTGGGGGTCATGGGGAGGGAGGAGCAGAGGAAGGGAAGGGACAGTAATCAGAGTAGCAAAAGCCACGAGTGAGACTGGGGGGTGAGAACTTCAATTAGAAAAAGGAAGACACAGACTTACTCTTCAGCAGGCTTCCTCACAGTGATGTCAGCGGGGCACTGGAGGAGTCTCCTGAGGGAAATCCCAGCTCCTCAGTGAGTGACGCCAAGAAAAAAGATGAGTTTAACACTTTTAGACCCATTGGGATGGGCACAGATTGATCAGTTTGAGTGAAGCATCTCCCAGAAGCTGTTCTGTGAGCAGCTCCAGTACTGAAGTTGGATTCCTGTGGTTGTGTTGTGCTCGGATTCTGTGTGGCTATAGGAGATGAGCTCATGCTGGAATCCCTGTCCTTTTGCACATGAATCTGTTGGCCTTTCCTGTTCAGTCATAAAATATTTTAGTATCTTAAGATCTTTGAAATATCTTCAGCTTCAACCAGCACGTTTTACTTGCTTCAGATTTTTAGTCTCAAGTGGTAGGACAAGGAGGGATGGTCTTGAGACAAAGCAGGGGAGGTTCAGATGAGATATGAGGAAAACAATTGTTCACTATGAGTGTGGTGGGGCCCTGGCACAGGTTGCCCAGAGAAGCTGTGGCTGCCCCTGGATCCCTGGAAGTGTCCAAGGCCAGGTTGGACAGGGCTTGGAGCAACCTGGGATAGTGGGAGGTGTCCCTGTCCATGGCTGGGGGTGAAATGGGATGAGCTTTAAGGACCCTCAAACCGAAACCATTCTGGGATTATTATCAAGGGATTTTTACAGCCTCTGTAGCACTGCAGGAATTTCTTCGGCCTCTCCAGTTCTGCTCTGCACACCACCATGGACTCTTAACACCAAAAGGGTCAAAAAGAAGAGAAAAAACCAACCTAAAACCAGATTCTGCCAGCAGTGAGCAGTGCAAGGCCTTTGTCTGCACCTGAGGAGCAACCAAGACAGGCTGGTGACACAAAGTCACAAGGAGGACAACAGGACAGTGGAGCTGAAATTCTAAATCACAGAACCACAGAATGGTTTGGGTTGGAGGGAGCCCTAAAGCTCATCCCCTGTAGCACAGGTGGCACAGATAGAGCAAATCTGGCAGCACAGACCTGTGGAAAGCAGATCTAAGGCTCTGTTGCTTTGAGCTGGTACCTTGCAGCACCCTACGTAGCAAGTCAGAAAATTAATTAGGCTCAAGGTGTTAATTTGGGCCATATATTTAATATTTCTCCATGCAGATGAGATTGTTTCAGGAACACCAGGAAGAATTTCTTTTACTCAGCATTCTGTCCTAGTTGTGCTTTTGATTAAAAAAAGAGGAAGAGCAAAGTATTGATGTTTTGTTGCCTATTCTATAAGCACCTTGTTAATCAACGGGAGGATAAATTATTGCTGTTCAGATATCAGGAGAGAGGGAGAGGAGGAGACATCTCCCAGTCTGGAAGTAAAGGCGCTTTTTCTTCCTCTCTTCACTGGAGAAGTCTTGCTTCCACATTTGTTCCTTGGGGGGTTTGTTAAGGAGCAGAAACAAAACTGGGGGGAGTTCTTTTTGATTTATCTTCTCTCCTTCCCTTTTGGTCACTTCCAGAGGCTTAAAGAGCCGAGTTGGCTTTAATGTGTTACCATTAGAGACCAGACATTAGCTGGAATAACCCATCCTGCCTCACAGTGAAAAATATCCCTTGATTGGCTAATTAATCAGTCAAAGGGGAATGACATGGCCCTCGGCTTGAGGGACTCTGTTGCACAGGTAAACAGGTCATTGATAAATGGTTTAGCCACAAATTCATATATCAAGAAAACTTAGTCATTTTTTAACTACACTTGGTGTGAAAGCTGTGCTGTGTTTTTTGGAGGTGGATTTTTGCTGCCTTTGCTTTTTTTTGCATTGTGGAAGCTTTTAGGCTGTGGAAGTTTGTAAGAGGAAAAGGCCAATCACAACTTTGTCACGATTGGAGTTCTTCTGTTTTAAGAATTGGAAGAAAAGAACCCTCAAGATTTTTTTTTTCCCCCTCTCAAAAAGAGGAAATCGTTGTGGTTTTTGTGTTGAGTTTGAGTGGGTCTGAAATCAGGATGGCTCAGTTGCTTTTGTCATTTAAAGATCCCAAGGCTCCCCAGCTGGTCATATCCAGTGCTCAGGCACTGCATGGACAAAAAAATAGATCCATAAATAGGTCTGATGAAATAATTGGGGGAAATCTATGGTGTAAGAGGCAGGTCTGGGTTGGTAAAAGGCTTTAACTGACCTGATTTCCTATTGGCTTTTGGCATTTCTGTGCTGAACCTTGTCGTCTGTATATTTTATAACGCCTTGTCCTGCAAAGGTGCTTCTCCAGTGGGATTCTTCACTGAGATTTGGAGAAAAAAAGAGAAAAAAAAAAAAGAAAATGAAAAGGAGAGGAAGGAAATTCAGCTTTAAATTAAACTGCATAAAAATATGATCTAGAAACACTTTAATCCATGGGGTGAATAGGGTTAAAGCAATGGAATCGTGTAAGGGACCACAAAACAATGTTTGGCATAGCTGCTTAATTGGGTGCTCAAAACAAATCCTAATTGTGCTTTTTTTCTTGCAATCGTCTTTTTTTTTTTTTTTTTTTTTTCCTTTTTTAACTGTATTATGTGAGAAAGTAACACACTAGTACCTAAGAATATGGGTTTGGCTTCTAGGGAATAAACCTCACCTTATTTTGTATAATCCCTTCCTCCCAAGCAGCCCTTGCCATGGGCCTGTGCTTTACAGACCAGCCTTGTTTTGTTTTTCCCTTTAAAAATATTTGTCTGATCAAAGAACTTTCCTTAAAAAAAAAAAAATTGCAGTGCAGTAGTTCAAAACAAGGAAAAGTACCTTTTTTTTGATCCTATCATAACAGGATTTGTATGTGGAAGTGTGAACTAAGCAGGTGGCTTCCTGTTGATTTTTAAGCCAGGTGTGCAAGTTCTTGATGATGAGTTGGTCTCCCTCCCTGCCCTGCTTTCCCTGGCCCAGGAATTTGCTTATTCCTGTGTCTGGAGGAGTGGGATTTTGGCAGACAACTTGTAGGGGTAATGCTGCTACAGGAATTCGAGGGAAACATCAGCTTGGCCCCTCTCAGAAATCAGGGATTAGGATGCATTTTATTGCCTCCAAGGTGGCAGCTGGATCTACTCAAGCAGCCTGCAAGGACTGGGTGTTCACAGCAATCTGATTTTTGCTGACTTAGTGTCATTAAAGGGTGTCTAACCTTCCTCCAAGGGTGTCTTCTGATTTTTGGCTCATCAAACTGGTTATGAAACTGCTGGTTGGTTCAGATGGGTTAAACAAACCAGAAGCTGGTGCAGAAGAAATGATTCAGCCTGAGAAAGTGCTTAAAATCTAAAGAAACAAGCTCTTCCACTTCCAATCCAGTATTTCAGCTTCTCTGCTGGATCATTCTTCAGCTGTGAATATTTGCTTTTTTAACTCTCCAGTCAGGAGAAATATCTGGTGCTGGAGAGTGACTTGGTGGTGGTGAAGTTCCCCACCAGTGTCCAAACTGGTTCCTCCTCTCTCTGAGCTTCCTCCAGCTCCTTGGCATGTTTGCAAACATGGCCATTTGCATTTAATTTGGGCTTATTTGAGTTTTCCCAAGGTTAAGACAAGTTTAAGAAATCCAGTGTCTGTTTTTCACTACGACTGCAGCTTTCCTCTTCAAACCACCATCAATCCCAGCGTGTTTCATTTGAATAGTTATGGTGTTGCCATAGAGAGAGGGACAAATATGACAAAAGTGCTGATTAATGTCATTAATTTGACCATCTGTTTGTGCATATCCCTCAGCTAAGGAAAGAGGAAGAGGATGATGGGGAAAACAAATCATGCAGGGGGATACTCGGTGCCTTCTGTGCTCAGGTGGCTGCTTCAGCATCAGCTTTGAAAGAGGTGTCCCTTGTCAGGATCCTGGTGATGAGGACTAGCTGTTCTCCCTCATGGAATACTCTGTGGAAAAGGTCTCAGATTTGGAGTTAAGGATGAATAGAGGAGAGAACAGGGACTTGGGGACGTGTAAGAATGTTGGAATCACAAGGATGCTCCCAGGGCTGGAGCCCCTCTGCTCTGGAGCCAGGCTGGGAGAGCTGGGGGTCTTCAGCTGGAGAAGGGAAGGATTCAGGGAAACCTCAGAGCCCCTTCCAGCCTAAAGGGGCTCCAGGAGAGCTGGAGAGGGATTTGGGACAACAGATAGAAGAACAGGACACAGGGAGTTGCTTCAGACTTACAGAAGACCATTAGATGGGATATTGGGGAGAAATTCTTCCCTGTGAGGGTGAGGAGGCCCTGGCAGAAGTTGATCAGTGAAGCTGTGGTTGCCCCTGGATCCCTGGAAGTGTCCAAGGCTAGGCTGGGTGAGGCTTGGAGCAGCCTGGGAGAGTGGGAGGTGTCCCTGCCCATGGCAGGGAATGGAACTGGATGATTTAAGGTCCTTTCCCACCCAATCCATTCCATGATAACAACTGAAATCAGCCACTGAAAAAGCAACCAAGGGGAACTCAAGAATTCTGCTGAGTTGGACAGAGTTTGGATATTCTGCTGAACAGATTCCAAAATTTCCATGTACACAGCAGGATCTGAAGTCTTCCCTGCAGTGGATTAAGGGATGTGAATCCATCTGTGGTGTGTAATTTTTCCCTTCTCTCCTTGGGGACAGGTGGTTGTACCCACAGGTGTTTGGATTTGCAGACTCACAGTGCTACAAACCCGGTGGGTGTGGGGAGGAGAGGCTGGAGGTTGGTCTGCCTTTGGAGCAGGAGGTGCTGCTGTGATCATTAATTCCTCAGAAATTTTTGGTTGTAGCCTGGGATGGACCTCTAGAAGGTTCTGCCTCGATGATCCTGGTGAAAAGTTTTGGAGTCCCTCATGATCCAGAATTCCCAGGGTAGTTTGGTGGCTACCTTGAAACTACCTCAGCTGGAGGTAAACATGTGTTGAATAAATTTTCAACTCCCACAAAAAGTCCTCAAGATTGAGGATGATTTCACCATGGACAGAAGAAGGGCAGAGAGTGAGAATTGTGACTGCCCACAGCATTCCATTTTAAATTTTTTATTTACTGGGATTTATTTGAAACCTGCTCTGTTTCACCAGGAGCTGACTTTTTCCAAATGCTGGGAAATGTTTTTGATAGCAGAATCCAACCCAGCTCAGGGTAACACTGATCCTGTGTCACCTGTGTGGTACAGGCTGTTTTTTAACAAATGAAGGGAAGATCAAAAATATTGCATGCCCTAAAATCCTGTTTTCCAGAATTTTGAAGAATTTAAATGTCACTCCATGCTTCAATACTTGAAAGAAAATTATTTATTCTCAATACTTTTTTACAAAGAAATATCTAAGCTTGGGAGCAGAAGAAAGTACAAGGTAGTCAAAGGCTAATGCTAATTAGGAAATGTTTTCTAGTTCACAGAAAATGCAATTTATTTCTCCTAAAATTTCTAAAAAATATATTTTAATTTCAAATTGTCAGCTTGTGTATTTTACAATGGATATTTGCATTTTGAAAAATAGTAATGGCTAGAAACATCTTTCTTTGGTCAAGTGCAAGCTTGAAGGTGCTTTTTATTATTGATTAAACCATATATCTCATAATGACGTAAAAATATCTTAGATGAGGGAAAAATCAAGCAATTTTATTATTTCAAGAAACCCTTTACTTATATATTTATTCTTTGATGTCTCATAATATGGACATGAGGTTTGTATTTTGTGAAGAAAAAGAGGAACAGTTCAAGTAAATAAGCCAAAGGTTTTTGTTGGTTCTCTCCAAATCTCATCTACTGCTTAAACTCTTAAAAATATTGAAAAAGCAGCAAACACTCCAAGTGCCTGGAAAAGTTCTCAGGTTTAGTGAGTTAAGTCCTCTGGGTATCAGTGGATGTGGAATTTCTCTCCAACTACTAATGTATATATATGTATATGTATATATGTGTACATATTTCATTTGATATGAAATATGTCAAAGACAACATCCCAAATTCTGTCTTGATGCATTTTGGGGGTGGCTGACTCTCCATGTCCCTGCTGTCACATACAAGCAAAAGCTGTTTCCTCCAACAATTTCCAAACTATTTTAGAGCTTCAGCTCTTTATTGACTTGCCTGGCTCAGCTCATCCCAGTATGAGCTCCTTAATCAATTTGTAAACACCACATTTAGCCCAGTGGATTATTAAGTTTTCTAAATATCTCCCTTTTCTAAGGACTCAGTCTGTGTAGTGATAGCACCAGTTCAAAACTCAATAGTTCCATGAAGACCACCATAATATATAAATTATATAAACCTCCTGGTGCTGCTCAGCTCCAATCTGGGGCAGTGATATAACAAAACACGTGACTGTAGAGTTATCCAGCTCTCAAATTGCTTCTCCCTAAAAATGCTTCTCCTCCTGACTTAAAGAGTGAATGTTCTGTGGGGAGCGATTCAGCCTTGGCCAAAGTGACCTAAATTCAGCCTTTTAATATCTGTGTCTGTGCTGATGGTGGGAGCTTAAGTATTCATTTACATTTCATCTTAAGAGCAGTGAGAATGCTGGGCCAAGCTTTGAGGTGATGAGAGAAAATTGGGTAATCCTACACGTCAGCAAGCGGCTGGAAGAGGAAGTTTTTTGTTGGAACTTGCACACTGCGAAGGCACAATGTCCCTATTTTAACTCTGCCTTGCTAAGCCTCCTATTAATCACTGCTTTTGAACTCCTCTCTCCCAGCCCCTCTGGATTTGGAGGATGGGGTTTGTCTGTAGTGGATTCCAGGAATGTGGCTCAGGTGAGGCTTTAGTCAGGGCTCTCTGATTGCCTTTCACCACCTGCTGTGCAGCCTTGGGTCAAACTTGCATCCCAATTTTCCAACCACTAAACCCGGGGATGATTCACATGTCCCAAGCAAGTGGTATCAGACTAATTCGTGTGCTGTGTGGGTCTTCGTGAAGTGCATTGAAATACTGGGATGATAACTGAGAGTTTTCAAGTGCAATGTGTCTCACCCAGGTTTCTCCCAATGCTTATTTCTGGCAGAGCTGTTGGAAGTGTTCTGTATGTGCTTCCCTGTTTACCTTTTGAACTTTACAGCCACGGCGCCCATATTGTGGTTTTAAGACATTGCAACTTAATTAAACTTTCAGAGAGTCCTGGAGCGTGACTGTCTCCAGCTTTCCTGAAATCCTGAAATCCCTGCAAAAGCAGGGCTGTTTACATAAAATCGGGATTGGAGAGGGGTGCTGTGCTCCAGAGCATCCCCTGAGGGCACGGCTGGGGGGATGTTTGACCCTGGATATTTGTGGATCTTGGGAAGCTGAGGTCAGGCAAGAAGGGCAGGAGTGTCTCACCTGCAGGAGTGTTTGTGTAAGTGCTCAAGTGATGCAGCAGCCCTCGTTTTCACAGCCAGGACTTCAAGTGTCCCTTGTGCTGCTGATTCCCTGCCCTCCTCTACCCAGGCCTTCCCACCTGGAGCACTGCACGCTCGGGGATTTATTTTTTTTTTTCCCCAACTGCGGGGTCAGGTTTTTCCCCCTTTTTTATAATAAGCCTGGTGTTTGTCAGTTACCAAATGGCAAAGGAATGCTGTGTGTAGCAACTGCGATGGATCTGGTCCAAAGGCAGGGAGCGTGGCCCGTTCCTTTTTCCGGCGTTGTCGTAGGGAAATGGGCGTCTCTTGGAGACGCCCAGCGGCAGAGCCCTCACTCCGCAGCTCCGCCGGCCCGGGGGTTCTGATCCGAGCGCTTGCTCCTGGAAAACACTGCCTTGTCACTCCTGGCAACTGGCTGTACAAAAACACTGATAACAATAAAGGGCTCCCTGCCCAGTCCAGGCTTGCTCTTGCTTTCTGGGAATCTTCCAGGGGAGAGGAGATGCTGCCCCTCTGCTTTAACCCACACTGGGCTTTTGTAGGGCCCTTCTGCTCCCAAATTCTGCACCTCCTCAGACCGAAAGCCTTGCAGGGCTGTGGCAGATCCTCTTCCAATCACAGAATTTTGAGTCTTGAAGCTTCTTTCTTTCCTGTATCAAAATGCTGTTCACCTTCACAGAGTGGCTGAAGGGATGGGAACTGCTCACACTCTCAGAGGAAGCTTGGGAAGTAGGAAAAGTTATCTCAAGTTCATGTCATGGCAACAAGAGATTAGAATTTTGCCATGGCATTTGTAAAGCACTTTTTGTACTTAATTTTCCAAGAAGTTCTTATGGTTTAAAGTTTTCAACTGAAAGCTGCAAAACTCTTTTGTCCTAATTAGTTATCAATTTTTCTGGAATCTGGATTGTCAGGCTGATGGAAGAATTCTCTTTTTTCCTGGGTTTGAAGTCCTTGAAAGAAAAGATGAGATTGCATCCAAGGGGGAGTTGTGGGGTTTGACACTACCTAAGGGCCCTGACACAAAATCACCTTCAGGGTATCATGCAGGAGGCACCCACTTGGCTTCTTGTTTTGTCCTTCAGGATATCTTGTTGCTGTGGAGATTTGCTGATCCTGATGGATTCAAGGCAATATTCTCCAATTGTTTCGGGGTTAAGCTAGATGCCTAAAGGAGAGGGAGATTAATCCCAGCTGAGAGGTTAAATATAGTGATGTAACATCTAAGAAGCAGGGGAAGAGAAAAGCCTCAGTGAAGGGCTATTTAACCTGCTTAAGGTGTGAGCTGTGCATTTGAGGGTCACCTCTCTCCATTGGATATGAAGATTTGAGACTCCAGATATAAAGCTTCCACTAAATATTAAATATTTGTTTTGAGCTTTAGGTACAAAGCTCTTGGTTTATAATCATATATTACAAATATATAAAAGCCTTATATTCTTTTCCTTTCCATACAGATGCTTAGCAAGGCAATATGCTTTTGACAGTTTCTGTCTTACATTTTTCATAGAACAGAATTACAGAATGGTTTGGGTGGGAAGGGGCCTTAAAAATCATCTTGTTCCAGCCCCCTGCCATGGCCAGGGTCTCACATTTTTGGTGCTACTAAAAGGATTCAGTCCCAGAATATGCCTAGGAACATTGGAAGGGACCACATGTACAGAAATTATTATTTAGATTAATGCCACTTCCTAACTTATCCTTAGATAAATGATCTTTCTGTCACTTCTGATTGTTTTCCTTTCCCAAGTTCTACAAATAAAAATACCTTTCTGTAGGGAGATACAAGCAGAAATCTTTCTTAAGGCAGGGGCTTTATGTGTCCAGCAATTTATTGGCACCTTTTCCCCAGTGTGCTGCTCTGAATCGGTACCTGGCTCTTATTTAGGAGGGCATATTATTCATTTTTCTCCAATATTTGGGAAAGCAGGACATGCTGCTCATTTGAAAATCATACCAGCTCCTTTATCACTGCCAGTCACAGTCAGCAATGCTGCATTCCCAACTTGACACGAGGGAGGAGGTTTGCCCTGAATAAATAGAGGAGATAAATGGTCTTTCTGTTCCTCAGAGGAATTTGGGCCACTTCTCAAAGTTGGTGCCAGGAGTACAGTAGCAGAGTGGCATGGTTAAAGTTAATTGCCCTCAGATTTTAGTTAAAAGTCTAACTAGCTTGTCAGCTTTGAATTTATATTTTCACAGTTCACTAGGGAGTGATAATAGGGAGGCTTTGATGTAGCTGCCTGTTTTTTGCTTTGTACGAAATGCTCCCAAGTTTAGTAAATAAACTTTTATTGAGAGGGGGGAACGATTGACAGCTTAGAGCCAGCCAGGGGAATCATGGATATCCCCTCACCGAGGGGCAGAGGGGCAGCAGGACATTGCAGCTGCGTGGCTGGAATGATAAAGGAGATTTTCGTTGAGTACAGTGCTGAGCTCTCTAAGAAACAGCTCATCAGAGATTTGTTAATTAGGTGTCACCGGAGACTTGCTGAAACAGTGAAGCTGCGATGCACAAAGCACTACCTAATTAACTCTTTAACAACCCTGGAATACACTTGCTAGTTCCCTCCACCAGGGAAACTGAGGAATGCTGGATTAATCCCCTGGGGCTGCCCAAGGCTGTCTTGAGCAGCATTTGAGAGAATAGAGATGTGAGACTGATTCAGAGCTTGTAACAGGAGACTGTGGCTTCTAAACCAAGAAAAGCCCTGCTAAGTTAATTGGTTACAAAGATGGTCGTTCTGGCTTTAACTGGAACCAAAGTATATTTTCCAGTTTTAATTTTTTTTTTTAATTTATATTGCTCTATACTGTGCCTCTGCCCTATAGCCAGCTGGGAGGGACCCGAGCTGTTCAGTCATCTTTCAAGTACAGAAGCAAAGATGCACATTCAGAAGCATTTAAAGGATTTTCTACATCTTACTTTAATATTATTATCTTATTCAAGCTTACCTAATAACGTCACTCAGAGGGTGGTGAGGCCCTGGCACAGGTTGCCCAGAGCATCTGTGACTGCCTCATCCCTAGAAGTGTCCAAGGTTGGATAGGGCTTGGAACAACCTGGGATAGTGGAAGATGTCCCTGCCCATGGTATGGGGCTGGAACTGGATAATTTTTAAAGTCCCTTCCAACCCAAACCATTCTGGGATTCTGTTATTGGTTAACCTTCTAGTCACAACATTATCAGGGTTGATACTTTCCAGGCAGCTCTTCTCTGGTTGAAGGGCAGATCAATTCCAAGAAACTGGAGTGCTCCCCCTAATTCTTGCCAAAATCATTCTTGAACACTTCTTGATTTGAATGCATTTTTAATCCTTTCTCATTAAATGAGAAGGAATAACTTACTTTCCTGTTTCACCTGGTGATGTGTGAACAAACCATTGAGCTCTTTGAAGGTGCAAATGGTTTTCTTGGCTCTGCAGTCAGGGTGGAGAATGAATTCCGTTGCCATCCTACTGCCATATAGAGCTTGTCTCAGTGGGCTGCTATTTTATGAGATCTGTTCTTGTGCCGCTCTTTTCACTGCAGGTGGTTCTGCAGAACGAGCTGGCTGCATTTGGACACAGAGATAAACTTGTGCCTTTGTGCCTGAGCTTTCACAAGCACAGATCACCTGCTGGCCACCAGGAATGTGGTCTGATCTCGTTCTGGCTGACCCCAGTGAAAATGGGAGCTTGCATTGCCAAAACCATTGGAGCATCCAGTGGCTCCGAGGAGTCCAACAGGCTGCAGACAGGTTGGAATGGTCTGAGTGGGAAGGGACTTTCTGTTTTGCAAGCCCTGCAATGTTGATTTCAGCACTGCCAGGCTGGGGTAGAGGTAATGTCAGCTCCTGGAGGAATAGCTGTGGCTCTCTCTGATGGAAAACTTAGGGTTTGCCCACTCTGGAAGCATAAAAGTGTTACTTTCTTCAGAAAGTCCTTAAAGGAGCATTTGATGGAAAGAATCCATTTGTAAGTCAAACAATTAAATAGTTACATGTAAAAAGCCATTATTGCTTTAACATTAAGTCATGGAATCACAGGAAGGTTTGGGTTGGAAGGGACCCTCAGTTCATCCAGTTCCAGCCCCTGCCATGGGGGTTGCTCCACCATCCCGGGTTGCTCCAAGCCCTGTCCTTGGATGTAAATTTCCTCCAATTAAGTAAAGTGTATGTTTGAGTTTTGGTTAAATTCAAAATTCTGAATCATTTCACAGTTTCTGTCTGGTTGTCATAAGCACTGTATTTGAAAATTATTTGTTTGAGGGAAAGGATATTGCTCTCGGGTTTTTATGGCAAATTTTTGGAAGACATGTCTCTTTAAAAAGTTTGTGCCTTTGGGTTGTCTTGAAAGTACTTGAATAAATACAATAAATCCTGGAGTCCTGGAATGATTTGGATTGCAGTGACCTTAAAGCTCCTCTCGTTCCACCCCTCTGCCATGGGCAGGGACACCTTCTGCTGTCCCAGGTTGCTCAGGACCTCTTCAAGCTGGACCTTGGACACCAGTTAATAAAATCCATCAAAATCTGGGGGGATTTTCTTTTCATAAGACACATGAGGATATCATACAAAGAATGTTCAAGCCTCTCTGAGGATTTCAATGCTTGTACTTCCATCAGGCTGGAATTGCATGTTCTCCCAAAGGGATTTTGGGCTGCCTGTGCTGGAGTTGTTTGACAAGGTCAGGCCATGTCTCCTAGAGGCCTTTATACAATGCCCTTCTTGTTCAGTCAGGAGTTTAAGGTTTATTTCATCCTTTGTCTGCTCTCTATAATGTCACTTCTCCACATATTATACTGAACTTCATTCAAGTACCAATTTGTTTAAAAAATGAAAAAGAAAAAACGCCAAACAAAAGCCCCCCTGGAAATGCTGAATCTGAGCTTGATCGTGAAACTCGACTCACTCCAACCCTACAATGAGATTATTTAGACAATCATAATTGTCAATTACATAATTATGTACTGTTCATTTCTCTGGAAATGGCACTCACATCATGAACAACTATTGAGTTTTTTGGTTTTTTTTTCATTTAGGGTGTGCCCTTGGTCTTTATGTACTACATGCAATTCAAATGCTGTTTATAAGACAAGATTGGGAATATTCTTGCTGGGAATTTGGGAATATTCTTTCTGTGTTGTTCACTGCAGTTGTATCTTCATCCTTTCTGGTCTGGGCATGGTATCAGGTACTTGTAGAGGACAGTTTGTTATGTGCTGAAGAACAAATCAAAATCTGGAATTTGGGTGCAGCTACCCGACAAGGCAATATAGATATTTACTGATTTTAGGTTTGCAGGTTGAGATGGCTGAGACCTCAGCCCTTTCTGTTTTCGTGTTGCTTCAAATGGTTGAGTTTGAGCCCAGATTCACATATCTGGAGCTGAAAGATTTTGTATTTTCACTACCAATCTCTGGTGAGATAACTTAAGTGCTAAAGAAACTGAGACAGTTTCTGATGTCAGCCCTGCTGCTTTGCTGTTCGTTTGTCATACATGGGAATGCTTTTCTCATCCTTCCACATATTCCTGGATTAAAGGAATAAGCATTATTTCAGATGATATTATTCATGACAGCACAGTGGGAAGTTATTGTTTTATTAGAGAGGCAAATTCCACCTCAGGGAAATATGCTGGTCATATCACCTTCCTTTTAGAAGGCTATTCCAGATCTGATGTGTCTGCAAACAAAACAGACAAATTTGGATTTTTTTCCCCTATTGGATTCCATTGTTTTATGTATTGACACTCGTGCCTTTTCTGGGAGGGGTTACAGTTTCTTAGATGAGTACAGTTTCTTAGCTTGCTCACAAGGGAAGAGATATAAATACTTGGCTGGGAACTCAGCCTCTGGAGTTGCTCTATTAATTCATGTCATCCATCTGGGATGCTGCTGATGGATGTCACCTTGTGAACAATGCAGGTGGGAAAATGGAGCATGAGAGCTTTCCAGACAGTGTTTCCTGTAAAAATACCTGGTGATATTTTCAGAGGCCTTTGGCTACCTGAGTATAAGTGATATTCTTGTGTATAGTGCACACAAGCTCGGGGCTTGTCTTTGTGCCTGGAAGTGAGCACAAATTCACAGCTTGTCCCTTACTGGCATGGTTTATTGATCAGATCCAATTGATGGCACTCATTGGGAATTCCCTGTGAACACTTCAGAGTGCTCCATGCACAGATTTTGATTGCTTATACTTCCATCAGGCTGGAATTGCATGTGTGTGATTCTTGGTGCATTCCATGTGGTCGTGTGGCCTGAAGGCTTCTGGAGTCTTCAGTGCCTCGTTTGGGATGGATAAAGGTGCACAGGTACAGGAGGGATTCTGCCCCTCTCAGGTGAGATCCCACCTGCAGAGCTGCCTCCAACCCTGGGGCCCAGCACAGGAAGGACCTGGAGCTGCTGGAACAAGTCCAGAGGAGGCACCAAGGGATGGAACAGCTCTGCTATGGGAAAGGCTGAGGGAACTGGGCTTGTTCAGGAGAATAGAAGGCTTCAGGGTCACCTAATTCCCCTTCTAGTACCCAAAGAGAGACTACAGGAAAGATGGAGAGAGACTTTGGACAATGGCATGGAGGGACAGGACACAGGGAATGGCCTCCCGCTGCCAGAGTGCAGGAATAGATGGGATATTAGGAAAAAATTCTTTCCTGTGAGGGTGGTGAGGCTTGGTTTTCAAGGTGCCTTCCAACCCAGTCCATTCTGGGATTTTGTGATTTGGAAGGCAGCACGTTGCTTGATGCACTTGTGTTACAGAGAGAAAAGCATCTGTGTGTGTTTGTTCAGTGGTCTCTTCACACTTCAGTTTCCATGGTTGCAACCCAAACCTTTTTCTAATTTCCCACCTTTCCCACAATTCGAGTGACCTAATAATTTCTGATGTTTTAATTTGAAATGAAACATGTCACAGTAGCAATGTAGGAATCATACAGCGTTTAGACCTCACTGAAATACCTCAAAATATCCATTTTTGTGGATGCACAAACCATTTACTTGTTATTAGTCTGGAGTATTTTAAGAGTAGCAGCAGGAGGAGTATCTGTGGGTCAGGTGAAAGTTTCTTGTGCCAGGGTGTAAAAGCATCAATGATTTGTCAGTATTATGAGATGCTTCTCTACTGTGTCACATTCCTGTGCCACATCTTGACCTTTGTTATGACTCTCCAGCCTGAATTCTGCTTTTGGGCTGGATCAGGGCAGAAAAGGACAGCTTTGTGTTTCTTGGAGAGCCGTGAAATTTACTCCTGGAGAGGCAGGAGCTGTCCAGGTTTTCTCCCCTTCAGATACATGTTATCACACATTAACTTATCTTGATTAATTCTGCACCAGATATGGGAGCAGTTCCCTGGAGTTCCTGTGAAAATGAGAGGGACCTGCTATCTCCCCATCATCCTCCCTCGGCGTCAGAGTGTCTGTCTCTGGCATGACTGGGAGCCAAGGGAAATTGCTTGACATCACTTCAATTTCTGAATCTCTCGGGAGTTTGGCACTGGGAAGGTGAATTCCAAAGGCAGTTTTATCCATTGGATGGTACAGATCATGTTGACACTTCCTTTGCCCCTTGTACTAAATCTTCCAGGAAGACTTCCCCAGGTGAAGTCACAGCAGCTTGAAAAGCTGAGGATTTTTTTTTTTTTTCCTCTTATTCCTTCCATTTTTTTGCCAGAGGTGGGCAGATGCCACCCTCCTCCCATCTAACCCCAGACTATTTCTGAACATCACATTGTGATTCTGGTCACTGTAAGATCTAGATTTTTCTCAGTCTGAGGTAAATCCTCTTCTGCATAATACAAGCAAATTAATGAACTTTGGATAGAAAGTCACATTTCCAAGCCATGATTTCAGTACCATATCCAGGTAATAGATCTGCGTGTCTTCAAGACAGAATTTATTAAAATATGTCACTTTTGACTCATTTTAGTTGATGGAAATCTCCTTTTAAAAAAAAATAAATTCAAATAGCCTAGTTTCTGCTGGGGAAACTTTCTTCTGAATTGAGCATGAAATGCCTTTTTTTTTTTTTATTCAGAAAATCTGTTTCAGATGTGTTTCAGACTTTTGCTTTGATCAACAAGCAAGTTGCCAATCAGCCTATTGAAATTCACTTTTCCAAAGGAGACCAAAAGAAAAAAAAACAAACAAACAAGTTTTAGGAAGTTCATTTTGAGTTTTGTTTCTTCAGACACCACCTCAAAGCCACTGTACCAAACAGATTCCCCCTGAAATGGCTGGTGTGTGTCTGTCTTTTTTTTTTTTTTTTTTTTTTGGCTTTTCATTTTTGTTGTTCTTTGACAAGATTATCTCAGCAGTGTCAGAAAGGACCTGCCTTACCCAAAACAGCAGCAGTTAACAAAATCCAGCCTCTGATCTGGGTTTTCCTCCCGAGACTCGGCTGAGTTTATTTTGCCATTCTTGAGAGGTGGTTGCTTTTCCAGTCAGCTCTGCCTTTGATATCCCAGCTAAGTAAAGCTGCTAAATTTGTCCTGGCTGTGTTTTCTTTTTGAGCATTTTCTGGACAAGTGTTTCAACTCTTCCTTTCCTGTCCTGTCTGATATCCAGGGATAAACACACCCGGACACACACACACACACACACACACACACACACACACACACACACACACACACACACACACACACACACACACACGCACATATGCTGGTTTATCCAGAATCCTGGGCTCAATGCTGCTGTGTGATTAGAGTCTTAAAATACTTCTTTCATTCCAGTTTGAAGGAATATTTGACATTTTTGATGCCATCACTATAATTCCTGTCTTGCCCAAAGAGCATGTCATCATTATTTCCTGATTTTTGTATTATTGCAGAAGGTTTGAGTGAGGGAATTTTTCCTTATTGTGGTAGAACTTAAAGATAAATGGGAGAATGAAGCTGGAGAAATGCTGAGCTCTCATGATTTGCCTTTTTGAATTCTTTACTCAATAGCAGTAGGAGTAACGTAAGTTTTGGTATTCTGTGTATGCAGAGAAGTGTTTTTTTCATTTAATGAGGACACTATGTCAGGTTTAAGGGTAAAAATGTATCAGCAACATAATTATTTTGAAAGCAGAATTTTAGAAGCTTCTTTTAAGGAGGAGGAACAGGAACTTCTAAGAGGGAACTTCTGCTTTGCCTAATAAATCAATACATGCATTATGGTTTCATTGATCTGTGTCCATTTTGGGTCTCTAGATGTTCTTCTGTATAGACACATAATAAGGTCTTCCAATTACCTGGAAAGTTAATTTATTTTAGGATCTGTGTGCTTTTAAAAATGGAACTGGATTGTTCTTTTAAACTTCACCCCAAACACCATGTCCTAGAAGAAACTGGTAGCAGAAGTAAGTATAGAATTTGGGAATCTTGAAGTGCTCAAGGATTTTTCTCTGCCCTGTCACATCTGTGAAGTTCTCCCCCTATTTTTTGGCACCCCGTGACATCTGTGATGTGGATTTAAATTGCTGCTGCAATTACATGAGGGGTATTTTCTAAATTTCTTTCAATTTATAAATTGACAATGCAGCCATGATTTTATAATGGTTTTGAGGACTGGGGAGGAGCATAGGAGCAATTCTTGAGGTTTCTTAAACAGCTATTTGGGAATTACATGTGGGTATTTGCTAGATGATTTTTGGTTTTTTTCACATCAGTAGATCCAGGTGGGGCTTTGTGGACAGTTGGACACTTGGTTTCCATCTGGAGTGTTTATTTACCACCTCTATGTTCAAGTCTTACTTGAGGGTGCCTCCTAAAATGGCATTGAGTCCATCTCACTTATGGCTGACAATGTTTTAACAAGAAGTTAACTCCAGTTTTATAGAGGGTGGAGACTGAAGCACCCATAAATTAAATCCTATGTGGGCAGGAGATGGAAAGATGGGAGATAACCCAAAATCCTTGGAGACTCTGCCTAGCCTGTCCTCTGCACACTTAGAAAATGAGGTGGCAGGGCTGAAGGAACATAGAGAGAAGGTGGGAGCAGCAGAGAGAGAAAGAAAAGCAAAAGAAACTTTGAAGTAAAAATATTAATTTATAAAATGAGGCTTGGAGCAAAGAAACTGTGAAAAACAATATTAATTTATAGAATGGGCCTTGGAGCAAAAGAAACCATGAAATATAAATATTAATTTATAGAATGAGGCTTGGAGCAACCTGGTCTAGTGGAAGGTGTCCCTGCACATGGCAAGGGGTGGAACAGGTTCATCTTTAATGTCCCTTCCAAGGCAAACCATTCTGTAATTCCATTATCATTTCCATGTGCAGGGAATGTCCTTTTGCCAGCTAATTGGTTTTATTTGCATGAGGAAGAATTCTCAAGTAGTGAAGATTATTTGAGTAGGGAGATATCTCTTAAACCCTAAGTCATCCTGGGTGTGTCAGAGCAGATCAGTTTATGCTGAGAATACCAAAGATTTTAGGTACTTTTCAGTGCTCCTAAAAACTCTTAGCACAGTTTTTTTTTTCCAAAACTTCAATCTTTTGAATTATTTATGAGAAATACTTCTCTCTCTCTGCTTTTGTGGTTTTTTTTTTTTTCCTCCTTCTCCTTTTGCTTAAGTTTAATTTTTACTGCCAGCCTTGGTGGTGTCTGTTCTGGAGAGTAGCAGGAAAAGCTGATAAGGGCATAGGACAGAAATCTTTGTGCTTATCTCGCTGTAACACATGGAACTGAGAGTGCATCCTTTTCCTGTCCTAGGACAGGAGACGTAAACTGACCATCTCCTGACAGCAGGGACTTCAAACAGAGCCTCCAGCATCCAGAGGGTAGGAGTCTTCTCTCAACTTCAGAGGCCAGCTAGGTGAAAGTGGGTCACTGGCTGTTTAGAAAGCTGGTTTTGTGCCAGAAAGAATTAGAATTAAAAAAAAAAAAAAAAAAAAAAAAGCCCACCACATTTCTGATAACTGCTGGGTCAATAGACATCTCTGTAGATATCGTGGTGTTCTGTGGTGGTTTTCTTTCCCCAAAGGGCATAAATTCAGCCTGACTCCTAATTGTTTGTTTAGACTTTCACCAGAAGGTGAATTAAGTTTAAAACTAGGGAAAGAAAAAGTGTATTCCAGGAGAGCTTTAAAAAATAAGAGTTTTGCAGTCAGATTTGGAACAGAGGTCTGACAAAAATTGTCCTCACAGAAGGGGTTATTTGGACAGTGTTGTTACAGATGAACATGAGAGGTTTTCCTTTATGAATTGTCTTTATGTGACCTAAAAGTGAAGGGTCTAATACAGAGGGAGTGGGAACTGGGGCAGAGAGGACCTTCCACCAGGAATGCCTGAGCCTCGGTGTGCCTGGAGCTGTGCCAAGGCCTGGGCTGTGACTCGGGGATGGGAACCAATTCTTGGAAAACTGTAAACACAGTTAGGAATTGGTTAGAGCAGCTCATTTGTTTCACTTAATAACAGTTGGGGTTCATTCCTAATTTTCACCCTTAAGAGAGGCACAGAAAGTCCCAGCTCTTCTGGTTCCATATGAAAATCTTCCTCAGTGACCAGAGCCCAGGAAGAGAAAAGCAGGAAGAAAACCAGGAGTCCCCACATCAAATATTGATGCTGAACAGTTTGGGACAATCTGCTTCAGTGCTTCCCAGGCCTGGGTGTCCCTGGTGTAGCCCAAGAACTCCATGGTGATGCCAAGTTCAACACAGAAGGTCACAATGGGAAAGAAGCTTTGGAAGTGTTTTTTTTCTAATTAAGTGCCTGCCTGGCAGCCTGACCCTTTCCAGAGTGAGTCCCCTGTCAGGGAAATGCAGCACCAGATCTTCATTTTCCCAGAAATCCTGGGACTGCACAGGTTTCCCAGCTCTGACAGCAGCTCACATCAGCTGAAGGTGCAGCCTCGTTCTCTGAACATTTATTTATTGCTCTGACATTGGCAGGCCTTGCTGAGGCAAGTCTCATCTGCTTCATATGTTCACTTGGAGACCTCACCAAGGCTGAAGAAACAGCGATGATCTCATCCTTTCCCTTTGTTTCAGGATGCACAGCAGTTCCTCCAGAATGATTGATTTGTTTTATTTTTTTTTTAACAGTCACTTCAAGTGAATGTGAGGGCTGGAGGAATTAGGAGCATTAAATCTCAAAAGTTTTCAGCTCTAGGCTGGGATTTGAGGTTTACTACAGTCCTTAATCTCAGTTTGTGGTCGCATAACTTTGATAAAAGCTGGCTTGGAGAGGAAAACCAGCAAACTTTTATCTCTTCTCTCCTTCCAATCAGATATTCCTGTCCTGGCAAACCTCAAATAACTTCCCAAATGCATCTCAGGCAGTGCAGAGCAGCTCTAGGACCCTTCAGCAGGGGCATGAATGGGATCCCTGCAGTGGTGTGATTAATCCCACTGGAATCCCAATTTCCTAGTTCTCTTCCAGTCCCTGTGAATCAGATGCAAATTGTACCTGGTGGGGTTGGCTAATCTGTCATCGATTACAGGATCTCAGCTGCTTCTGCAGGCCTTTTGCTGTTTCCAAAATCGTCCTCAAACCTTTACATCTTTGCTCTTCCACAACTTTCAGCTCTCCAGGATTCACATTACTGTCAGCTCTGCTTTAAAGACAAAGCACAACTTCTGGGGAATGTTGTAAAAGCTTCTCCTAAAGTGCTGTGAATCTGAGTCTGAGTTAAATTTGCTGAGATTAAGGGTTTCCTGCAGCCTTCAAACTAGTGATGGACTGAAGGCCTAAATTTTGGATTTAAAATCCAAATATAGGGATGCTGAGATTTCTGAGAAGCAGAGGAGCTGGAGCTGGGAGTTCAACTCCCAGTTTACACCTACATCCCCTTTTCTCCAAGGCAGGAAAACTGGGAACTACTCTGAGCACAGGGTGTGAAGGAAAACTGGGAACTACTCTGAGCACAGTCTGGGAGGGAACATTCTTGTACACAGCTCACCCTTCCCCTGGACTTGGCAAAATGAGCTCAGCTTCCTCCCTCTGAATCACTTTTACTTCTGCACTAGCACAGAGTTGCCTGGTTAGGTGGTGAACTGGGGTAGAAGATGCAGAGGCAGAAATTTGGATGGTAATTAGAGTTATGGATGGTTTAGGTTGGAAGGGACCTTAAAGATGATCTAATTCCAACCCCCTGCCATGGGCAGGGACACCTTCCAGTGTCCCAGGTTGCTCCAAGCCCTATCCAGTAACTCTTGTGTAAGAAATTTGCCATTTGCTGTTGAGCCTGAAGAAAAATTCAAGTCGCCGTTGGTTCTGCAAAAATTTCTGTCCTCTCAGAAGGAATTCCTTCAACTGGAATTTATCTCCAACCTTCCTCATCACTTGGCCACTGCCTGAAAAGCCACATTACCCAGCAATTCCTGTTGGATATTGCAGAGGTTGTCACTCATCTCTGGAGCTGCCCAGCAGCGTGGTAGGAGCTGTTGTTAACTCCAGTCCCATCAGCTTTTCCGTGCCCCGGGACATTTGGGAAGCGAATCCCACCACCTGCCAGGGATTTCAGGGTTGTCAGTAAATTCCTTAGTTCCTTGAGAAGAGTTGCCATGGAAGGTGGCCTTTTATTCCTGTTTGTGCTGGCTTGTCTGCATGAGTATCAATAGCAGCATCAGACTGGGCAAAATGAAACCTGTCAGTAGCTGCCTCCCGATGTTAACATTGGCAGCAGCTCCTCGGAACTGTTGCAGGGAAGTAGCTCCAGTGGCCAAATTCTTTCAAAATTCAGATATTAGCTGTTTGAATGGTTAACTCCTTCAGGAGAGTTCTCAAGCCATTTCCAAACTGCTGTCCAAGTTTCTTTACATAGGAGGTAATTTAGGAGAGGACCTAAGAGCTCATCAAATCCATCACCTTTTCTCTGACAGGGATCAGCTCAGCTCGTGTGAATCTTGACAGATGTGTTCAAAAATCCCACTACAGCTGGGTGCCCTTTTTTTACATCAACCCCACAGGCTCTGCACAGACTGTTGTGTGCCTGACTAATCATGGAAGGGCTTCTCCAGCTCTTTAAAAAATGCATCGCTGTTGCTTCTGTTTGCAGTCATTATTTCTTTACCACAGGGAGTAGAACATGGAGGTGAGGCCATCGTTCTCTCCCAATCTTTGACATTCACGTTGCTCCAGGAATCATAATCCCCAAATCATGCATTCCTGCCTGTGTCCCTGCTTAAGGCTTTAATAGCTACTGGCACTCCAGGCAGAGATGAGACTGGCAGATTTTCAGGTTTTCTCAATCATCAAGGCTAAATTACCATTTTTCTCCTTACAGAGAGTATAACCTGACCAGCTCTCAGTGTGAATTGTGGCAGGCTCAGGTTCTGTAGTCTGGCATCTCAGCCATTACTGTCACCCTGAACCAGCAGATTGTTGCTGTGCCTGACCTTTCCTCTGAGCATATTTTAGGGAGTTAAACTGGAAAAGATATTTAATATTGTTTAGAAAGTGTGTGTGGGAAGGGGGGAGATGATGTGTAGGGCAAGTGGAAAGATGAAGGTGCTGAAGCACTAGGAGTGGCTGAGGGAGCTGGGAGAGCTCAGCCTGGAGAAAAGGAGGCTCAGGGGGGAGCTTCTGGCTCTGCACAACTCCCTGAAAACAGATTGTAGCCAGGTGGGGGTCAGGCTCTTCTCCCAGGGAACAAGAGCCAGGATCAGAGGATCCTCCACAGAAATAAATTCCCTCCTAAACTCTGCTTGGAGCAGACCCCTCTTTGAATTTCCGGAGACAGTCTCAGGAACCCTTCCCATTCCAGCCCTATGGACTAGACTGAACCAGGTCTGCCTCCTTTCACCCTTCCAGCCCTTTTTTCATTCCCAAATGTGGCCTTTCAGAGGATGTCAAACAGGTACCTTCACTTCCACGTTGGAAAAGCAGTGATGGCCTGGCTGTGCTGGGTGGGCTTTGCAACAATTACACTGCTATTAATTGAAACCCAGCTTGAATACACACACACAAAACTTGCAACAAGAATTCCCAGAGCAGCATCCCATGGTGAACTCCCTCTGAGCCCAAGCACAGAGATAAATCCAAATTTGTGCTTTTTAGCTCCTACAGATGTGCAGCAATCGAGGGGAAGACTATTAGGGAATGAAGAATGTGGTCTCTCTCCAGAGAGTTGAATCTGTCCTGGTGACTCCAGGCTTAGCAGGAGATACAAATGGTTCTGTTTCGCTGCTTTGTTTTAATGTTGCTTTGTTTGTAGTCTGCCCGGGGTACTAATTGGTGTTTTACAAGTAGAAATACAAAGGTGTCTTGCCCTGAAGAACTCACTAACAAAAAGCACTGCAGCACTGCAGTGTTAATGACAGTCAAATTTTCTGCCTAATGAACCAATCGCTTTGATAAAATCTCTACCTCCTGGTGAATTCCCTGCTTTGATTTCCCTCTCGACTCCCATCTCCTTTCACACCTCACTTTGTATTCCTTTTCCCCTCTGCTTTAAATTTTGGGGGCGGTTCGAGCTCTAATCAACATTTTGCAGCTCCTGGAAGGAAAGTGAATCACCTCTTTCATTAGGAACAAACAACGCCGGGCTGATGTTGCAACTGTGGATATTCCAGCTGAGAAAGTGGAAGCCCCTGGCCTGGCACTGGATTTTAAGAGGGATGGTGGCCTGTCATTAGCTTTTAATCCCTTCAACATGCTGCGGTCGCTAACAGGTTGTAACACGGATGTCAGTGCCTGCATTTGCAATGCTCATACCCAGGATAATAATTGAACAATTCCTCCTCTTCAGTGCTGTGTTGGCTTCTTACCACCTATGACTTAGCATGGATTCTTGCTTTTTTTCTTCAGGAGGTGTTGATTGCTGCAAAAATAGTCGTGTTGATGGTTGCCATCAGCACTTTACTCTCACGCTTGCATTTGGATGTTGTTGCCACTTTTCCAGAGGTGATTTCCTCTCTGGAAAAGGGTCTGTGGCTGCTTCTTGTCTGCTTCAGCACAAAATATTATTCTAAATGGTCTTTTGTGGTCATTTCTACTGCTGTTATTGTTTCCTTGTTTCTCATTGAGCCTTGCTTCCACCTTAAATCAGCGCCTCCTTTTAGCACAGTGTTTGCATGAAGGAGGTGAGAAATATTCTAGAAATCAGATTTAGGGTGGTTGGAATTAATGGTAAATAGTTCTGGCACACTTGATTTTGGGGAGTTTTGGACCAATCAGCATTACAGGGCTTTCTTTTTAACCTCTATCTGTGTGATATACTTCTTTCTAAATTGTCCAACTATCTTTGGATACGGTATTTTAGGCATGCAGAAGCATCAATAATGTCCAGTAACAGGCTGGATGAACTGCTGAAATACACCCTAACTTTCTAATTTTATACTATTTTATAATAGGTTCTGTTTTACCCAATTGTATTTCTTTTTATTTATCAGCACTGAATTATTTTGGTTTTATTTCAACTACTTAAAGGACTGCTTCATTTTTAGCCTGGCTTCCAGGTTAGTTAAAGAATAGATGGTTTTGGGTTGTTTTTTTTTTTGAACAGTCACTGTCCTTGGGAGTGTTGGGAAGATGTGGATGTGGCACTTGAGGATGTGATTTCTGGGTGAACATCGTGGTGATGCTGGATTGACTTTTCCAGCTTTAATGATTCCATAAATATGATTTTTTTTGGTCTGTTCCATCCTCTCTCACTGATTTGAGGCACAATCCACAGGCAGGCAGCAGCCTCACAAATATGAAGTTCCTATTCTTAGTGAAAATGAATGGTTGCATCAAAAGGAAAGACAAATTGTTTTCCCAGGCAGGTTCAACTATATTATTTGACATCAGAGAATCCACATGGAGGAAAGGTGTTAAAAACTCCATAACCACAGTTACAGCTTCTATGAGAACCTCTTAGAAGCTTTATCATGTCCAGGGTCATCCAGCCACAATATCCAAAGCCACAGGAAGTGGAGTTGCTTTGGTTAGAATTACCACAACCATCCTTTTCTAAATGAAAAATGGAGCTCCCTCCTCGGAGCAGCCCTGACCTTTACCTGTGCTTTGAATGACTTCTTGGAGAGCACCGTGGCTCCACCCTCCTGCTTTTCTCAGGGCATTAACTGTGGGGTAATGAAGGGGATGAACCTGAGCTGGCATTGCTCAGTCACTGCAGGGATTTGAGATGGGATGACTTGGTGGTGGAGA
Source organism: Cettia cetti (assembly GCA_013401135.1). Classification (NCBI taxonomy): domain Eukaryota; kingdom Metazoa; phylum Chordata; class Aves; order Passeriformes; family Sylviidae; genus Cettia; species Cettia cetti. Next base: position 32,519 of record VZUI01041429.1, on the reverse strand, counting down.
GACCACCCAGCTCTGGAGGCAGCAGGAGGAATCAGCAGAGGGCAACCCCAAGGAAAAAACAGGGCAGTGGAGGATTGACTGGAAGGAGGGAAAGCAAAATTAGCAAGCAGATTTAAGATGGATTTTAGAGTGTAATAGGGGTAAGCAACATGGTTACTTGAAGCTTCTGTGTTCCTGCTAAATGCAGGGCCACTCAGGTCTGCTGGATGAGGGGACACTCCCCATCTCTGGAGGTGTCCTAGGTCTGGCTGGATGAAGCTTGGAGTGACCTGGGATAGTGAGAGGTGTCCCTGCTGGGGTCTTTAAGGTCCCTTCCAACCCAGACCATTCTGTGAGTCTTTATTTCCCTTTTCCCTACACCATTTTAATGCTCAGCATCAAGCAAGAATTTCTTTGCTGTTTGGCATCTGTTTCTTTCTCTGCTCCAGGACACTTAAGGCTTCTTGGTAAGCTCTTCTGAGCCTTCCATTGTGGATTTGAGACCCCAACCAACATCACTTCCCTCTCCACAGAACAGCTGAGGAATGGGAGGGGGCTGGGGACAGCCAGCTCTGTGCTGGGCTGGAACATCCCTGACAGGAGGGTGCAGCCAGATGGGGGTCAGGCTCTTCTCCCACTGACAAGTGACAGGACCAGAGGAAATGGCCTCACGCTGCACCAGGGGAGGTTTAGATTGGATATTAGGAAAAAATTCCTCATGGAAAAGGTTGTCCAGCCCTGGCACAGCTGTGCAGGGCAGTGGTGGAGTTCCCATCCCTGCAGGGATTTAAAAGTTGTGTTCATGTGGCACTTGGTGATCTCAGAGGGCTTTTCCAACCTCAAGGATTCCTTTCCTCGGCTCTCTTTTCCTTTGCTTACCTGCAGACTGCAGAGCATTAGGAGAAATGAGGCATTGGGAACAAATTTGTCTTCCCTTTAATCTGCCATTTCCTCTTGAGTCTTCATTTTGCTGCTTATTCCTGGAGCAGTTTGCTGCTGAGCTGTGATAAGCATCCCATTCCCACTCCTTTTCCAGAGCTCCTGTGCCAGGAGACATTCCGGCTTGGAATCATCTACCTGGCAATTATTTGTATTGTTTTGTACCCAGAGCTTTAACCTGCAAGTTCCTTGGGGCACAGGTTCTGTGTTTTGTGTGGTTATAAAGCTCTTCACTCCCCTCAGGGCATTACACAAAGTGTTAATAATAAAATCCTAGGAAATCTATCTGGAATTGCAGGCACGGGGATTTTCTCATTGTTGGTTTTTTGCATTTTTGCAGAATCTTTGTGCAGTTCCATAGAGCTCATTCTTGGTGTAAGGAAAGACAAGTGTGCCTTTGTAATTCAACCAGGTCAAAACCAGGAATGCAGTCATCACCAAAACAATACAAAAAGAAAGGGAAAGCACCTCTGCTTTGGAGCCAGGCTGGGAGAGATGGGAATGTTTACCTGGGGAAGAGAAGGATCCAAAGACCTGAGAGCCCCTTCCAGGGCCTAAAGGGGCTCCAGGAGAGTTGAAGAGGGACTTGGAATAAGGGATGGAGGGACAGGACACAGGGAATGACTTCCCACTGCCAGAGGGCAGGGATAGATGGGATACTGGGAAGGAATTCCTGGCTGTGAGGGTGGTGAGGCCCTGGCACAGGTTGCCCAGAGAAGCTGTGGCTGCCCCTGGATCCCTGGAAGCGTCCAAGGCCAGGCTGGACAGGGCTTGGATCAACCTGGGATAGTGGAAGGTATCCCTGCCCACAGCAGGGGATGGAACTGGATGAGCTTTAGGTTCCCCTCCAACCCAAACCATTCTGTAATTCCGTGAAAAGCAGAGCAGAAACACAAAGGTTGGCCATGGAAAGTAGCCCAAAGGCAAAGAAGTCCCAGGATGGGTTTGAAGGTGGAAAATGAGGCACTTTACTCCTAGGAGAGGAATTCAGTGTAAACCCAAGAGCAGGCTGGACAGATACGGATGTGAAACAAAAGCAAATCAAATGTTTTAACCTTTAATGCTTGGGAGATCAGAACTGAATTGTCCATGAGCAGAAAATCTGAGTCAAGATCCTGGCTGTGAGACTACAAAGTGTCTCAACATTATAGGATCAGAAAATCACAGGAGGGTTTGGGTTGGAAGGGTTCTTAAAGATCATTGAGTTCCAGCCATGCTGTGGCTTTTTATCAGTTTTGATGAACAAGACCTCTCCTCTTGGACATTTAAAATTTTCTTTGCCACTGAAGCAGCCCTGGGAAATACCTGTCCTGTACGTGCTGATCTGAGCTGTTCTCTCCTCAAATGACCTAAGGTTAAACCAGGTGAGTTGTTCTGCAGGTTGACAGAGCCAAAGTTGTGCCAGGGATGGCAGATTTCACAAAGTGACCATGAGGATCCTTTGTCCCAGGTCACAGCAGACATGCTCTGTCTTGCTCAGGTTGCAGGGCTGGATGAGACATTCTGGCACTCTCAGGCTCCAGGGATTATCCATAAATTAGGGCCAACTGCTCCATTATAGGTTTTCCAGCTGCTTTGTGGCTGAAATGTGATGTTCAAACATCCACCTCAGTTTGGTGTTTAAGGACAGGATCAGTGGTAGATGGATCTAAAATCAGAATTTCAGAATCATTATTGTTGACCTACTCAAGGCTGTAAAATGTGGAGATTTAACAACATACTTTCTCCCCCCTCTTTCCTCAACATTATTCCTTCTCTGTACATTCCAAATGCCATCTTTCTCCATCCCCATAACCACTCCAAACTCATCATTTATCCTTTTCTTCATCCTCCTTTATGCTTCCTTGGCTCCCCAGCTGAAGCAGAATTCTGCTTCAGCCTCATTAAAAACCTTTGTCTCATTGCTTTGGCACCTTATTTTTCAGTATTGAAGGGATACCCAGGGCTCATAACACTTCCTAGGAAATGTGAAGGAGCCTGGAAGAGCTGTGTAACAGTAGGAAGCCTCAGGAATTGGAAATATTTTATTTGCTGCTGAAATAAGAGCGAGGTTTTAGGCTTTCCCTGATAGCTGTTACCATTCCCTACTGGCTGTTGTGGGATGTGTGGATGGAGACTCAAGAATAGGTTCTGTCCTTGTTTCCTCCAGCAGTTTTTTCATCCTAAATGATGTCATTAGGTTAGTGTTGCATCTTGCTCACGGTTACAATCATCCTGTCTATCCTTCCTTCAGTGCTCACATTGCCAGAGTTAATTTAGAACCAAATTACGAGACTTTCATCTCCAATTCTGAGATTTATTATAGTGTTCTCTGTGTAAATACTCACAACTGGTCGTGTTAATGAGCAGGGAAAAGCAGCAAAGCCTGGAAATCCAAATAAAGTCAGAACATCTCATGTCTTCTTTAAAACACAGTGTTCACCTTTGCTTTTGTGCTGCCTTGGAGGAGAATCTGTGCCTCCAGGAACTTGGAAGCTGCAAGCGAGCGCGGAACAATGCAAGTCTCTGCAGAAATGGGGCTGTGATAACTTGGCTTTTTTGGCCTACATTTCTCAGTGGTTATTATTTGTTAATTATGTTGTAGAGTGCTCACAAGTGGGCTAATTGCTTCCCCAGAGAGCTTGCAAGGAAATGATGGACAGAACAAGGGCAGGATGTTACACATCTCAGACAGCGAGAGGGTAAGGTAGGACACGGGCAAGATGGATAGGGAAACACTTGGAACAGCATTTTGAAGCTGAGAGGAGAAGAGTTGGGTTGATTTTTGGAGGGGAGGATAAGTCCCAGTTGGAATTGATCTGAGGAGCTGATTGTCAGAAGAGTTGTTTAAGGAAGCACCGAAACTAAAGGCAGAAATGAAGAAGAAATGCAAGAATTCATGAAAAAGAGGCTGCAGAGAGGTTATACCTGGCTGGGTTGTACTCACTGGACTCTGCTGTGTGAATCCTTGAAAACAAGGATATGACCCTTATGAACTGTAGGCACACTGCATGAATGGTATTCCTTAAAAATTAATTCCCATTCATCAGACAAACTCTTTTCTTCATACCCTTTTAGATGGGAGAGAAGGAAAAAAATGTGCATACACAGCCCTGCTGTTGTATTTCAAATTTAATTCTCATTCTTGCTGTTTGTGTTTCTGCATCTGTCTTTTAGCCTACACAGGAGAGCCCTGCTGGTATTTATGATATTTCTGGTTTGTCCTGCCCCAAATTGTGAAGTTCTGATTCATTTCCCTGTGCTCTGAGTCCCCCTTTGCACCTGCTTAGAGGAAAGGAACCAAGCCTGAGGAAGGCACACTAAAAAGTGACAACAAAGTGACACAAGGTATTTCTCTGGGGCTCCTGGGCCACTGCTGATGCTGAAAAACAGGAAGTGTCTGTCCCCTTGCCCAGAGGTCTGAGCTGGTTTGGATCCATGGATCAGCTCTCCCACACGTCACTCTCCTGGATCAGAGGAACAGAAGAGGCTCAAGTGTCGATTTTCCTTTTTAAAAGCATTTTCTGAGGGGAAGGGGAAAGGAGCGAAGCTGTGGTTTAAATCACCTGCTTTGAATGCTCTTGGAAGCCCTTTATTTGTACACAGATCTGCTTTTCTACATTTATTATTACAAAAGAGCCAGAAGAGGAGTTTGACATAGGCAGGTGTTGTTTTCAGATTTCGAAGCACATGTGGTTTCCTCTGCCAGAAGGCAGAGCTGTGATGCTGTGACTGTGCTTGCTCTTGGAATCACTACCAGAACTCCTTTCTATTCTCTGGGTGCTTCCAATGGTTTTTATTCCGTTCTTTCTCTCAGCATCCCAAATCTTCAGAGCCCTCATTGATACCTTAGCTTGTATTCACAATCTGGCTGGCCAAACCCACTTGTTACTCCTTTTGGGGTTCTTCTGTATCTGTGGAGCACAGGAAGAAATCCTGAACTCAAAAATCAGGGAGGGTTTGGTCTCCTGAATCCTTAATAGCAGCTGCCCATTCCACACACATTACAAAGGAATAATAAAAAGTGTCCAGGGAGTGACAGGATGTGTGGAGAAGGCTTGGATTTCTTCTGAGCATGGCACAGTACCCACAGTATTGGGGACATGGATGACTGTGTGAGACTTTTGAAGATTTTTCTGACATTTAGAGTCCGGCTTCAGGATTAGCAAAACAAATCTGCACTGATTTGCATCCTGGGCTGATCCCCAGTGTGGGCAGCAGTGGGGTGGAATTCTGCCCCTCTGCCCTGCTCAGGTGGGACCCCACCTGCAGAGCTGATCCAGCCCTGGGGCCAACAGCAGAAGGACGTGGAGCTGCTGGAGGGAGGCCAGAGGAGGCCATGGAGATGTTCCAGGGGCTGGAGCCCCTCTGCTCTGGAGCCAGGCTGGGAGAGCTGGGGGTGCTCACCTGGAGAAGAGAAGGAGCCAGGAAGACCTCAGAGCCCCTTCCAGGGCCTAAAGGAGCTCCAGGAGAGCAGGAAAGGGACTTGGGACAGGGGGTGGAGGGACAGGACACAGGGAATGGCTTCCCACTGCCAGAGGGCAGGGATAGGTGGGATACTGGGAAGGAATTCCTGGCTGTGAGGGTGGTGAGGCCCTGACACAGGCTATCCAGAGAAGCTGTGGCTGCCTCTGGATCCCTGGAAGTGTCCAAGGCCAGGTTGGGCAGGGCTTGGAGCAACCTGGGATAGTGGAACATGTCCCTGCCCATGGCTAGGGGTGGGACTGGATGAGCTTTAAGGTCCCTTCCCACCCAAACCATTCCCTGTTTTTCCTGCTGCCCACTCCTTTAAAACACAGTATCTGAGGCTCCTGGTGATTTGATTCCTCACAGATCTGTCACAGAAGTGCAGCTGGGTCAGGTCTGTGTTCAGTGTCCCAGCCCCAGGTGCAGGTGAGTGGAATTCCAGGGTTATTTCCATCCTGGTTTATCTGGGATACCCTGTGAAGGATCTCAAGGCACCTTACAAACCCTTTATGAAGCTCTTAGCTCTGTTGTGAGTTTCATGCAGTTGATCAGGCATGTTCCATGCTTTGATAACCTGTGCCAGAGCTGCAGGGAATAACTTCTCCAGGGTTTCCCACCAGCTGGGAAGAGAACTTGGGAAACGTGACCTTCCCAGTCCTGTGCTCCTTCTGCTGGTCTGTACTTCCTCTGTTATTCAAGGTGAAAACAGAACAGTTAGAATTGATTTAGGTGCTTTTTGGGAAGATGAAGTCACTATGTTTGGATCTCTGCATTGTGCCAATAGAGAGATCCTAGGGGAAATCTCTTCCTTTAGTTTTGTTTATATCCAGTCTAAGGCACAGATGTAATTTGCAGGGAAATGCAAAGGAAGAGAGGTTGTGCTGGCCTCAGCAGAGGAGCTGGAGAGGAATGAGATGTCACAGGAGTCTCTAAGTGTCTCTCAAGATCTGAAAAGGATTTTCTCTGCCATGTGCTGAGTTTTTTAACTTTTTCCTTATGTACCTTCAGCCTTCTGCACCTCTTGGGAATTATCCCACGATGTGTATTCCCCCTTAGCCTCAGCTCCTGGATTTTACTCGCTGCCTTTGTTGTGCAAAAGCTTAAATAAATTCGGGTTTTTTTCCTGAAAAGTGTAAAAACAGTAGGAGGAAGTGTGTGTGTGTGCCCTGCAGGACACAGTGCCGGGATTCCCAAGATGCCCTTGGAAATACAGGTGCTGTGGCCTGACCAGGATCTGCTCAGGACAGCTGGAATGAATCCCCAGGACTATCGTTGCAATCAAGTCCCTGGCCAAAATTTAATCTGTTGCACTTTTGCAACCCTGTTGTTTCCTGTCCCTCTGGTGTTTGCAGGCTGGAGGCAAAACCTGGCTGAGTGTCACAGCTCTGTTGTGCAGCTCCTGTTTCACTGGTGGGATCAGGCTGGGCTCCAGCTCATCCCACACCCCTGGAAATGGATTGTTTGTATCACAGAAAAAACGGTATTTTGCATACCTGGAGTATCAGCAAGAGAGATGGGGGCTTTCTGTTGTGTGAATTATAAGAGTGAATGAAAATTGCTGAAATTGGCCACCTGCTGAGGTACAGGATGAGCTTTTGTCAAAAATATAAAATAGAAGGACAAGACAGGCTGGGAGAATTTGGATGTGGCTTTAATAGAAACACATCACCACAGAATTTAAAACCGAAATAAAAATGGAACCAGCAAGTACAATGTAAATGAAAACCAAGCACCTGTAGATTGCTGCAGTGGGGTGAAATGGGCACTGTTATGTGGTGATAAAACCTCCTCATTAGGATGTGGTGCCATATCCAAGGCCAGGCTGGATGGAGCTTGGAGCAGCCTGGGATAGTGGGAGGTGTCCCTGCCCTTGGCACAGGGTGGAATGGGATGGGCTTTCAGGTCCCTTCCCACCCAAACCATTCCATGATTCTGTTATCAGAGTAGGGATATCCTGAAGGATGGTAAAACCTCTGTCTTTGGAGGTTTCCATGACTCCACTAAAAAAAGTGGAGCTGGTTTTGCACTCACAGTAGTTCTGCTCCAGAGGTCAATGATTCTATTAATAACCTCCAGATTATTTTAGGCATAGATTTACTATAATAAAATTCCTTGGCCTTTTGGTTGCTAGAGAAACAATCTGCTCCTTTGTAGTTGCAGGTGTAGCAAAAATGGATCTTTATAATTCCATGGAAAAACATTCTATTTTTAAAAACATTTTTCATTGTCCCCATACTTCCTCACCTCTCTTCTTGTCCTTGCTGGGTTAGAGACAGCTGATGGCTCATGTGGACTGTAGAAGTTAATATCAACTACAAGGCAGCAGCTGATGTTTCAATATATTCTGGCACAGAATTTATTTTAACAGAGTCAAACAGGAAAGTGCTTCTCTGTAGTAATTGGAACTTGTCCTTTTAATAAGTGTCATGTCATCCAGGTATTGGACATTCAGGATTTTCATTCCATTTCCCATCAATGGATTCATTGTTCTGTTGGTACTCAGGTTAAATAGTAGTAAAATTAAACCTTCCTATGGATATGTGGCATGTCCTGGTGATTACACCACCATGGCAAACAAAAAATACAAGTTTTAAGTGACCTGAATTTTTACCATTTTTGTCCAGGTTCAGTAGCCCTGCTTCTCATCTCTTTCATTAAACCCTCATTTATTTTAACAGACTGCCCATGGAGGTGTTGGAATCATCATTGCTGCAGGGATTTAAAAGCTGTGTGGATCTGGCACTTGGGGACATGGGTTGGAGATGGCCTTGGCAGTGCTGGGGGATTTTCTGATTCAGTGGTCTGAGAGGGCTTTTCCAACCTTAACAATTCTGTGATCACCAGGAGGTCAAATTGTATCTCTGTTTAGGTTTTTGAAGCATTACAGGACTGAAAAATGCTTCTGGAGTCCAGATCCCATATTTTCCATTCCAGGCAAGGATTCACTCTCCCTAACACTTCCCTGGTAGTTGTCTGAGTCGCTTTCAGTGGTTGAGACTCCCAGTGGTTGTTGAGGCTTCACAAAGATACTGATTTCTCCTACTGGCAAAGTTTTCCTGTGGATAATTTCCATCTGCTGCTTGTCCTTTTCCACATGAGCACCAGGGAAATTGTCATTTTCCCTTTGCATCAGCCCTTTCTGTAGTGGGAGTCTGTTCTCATCAGCTCTTCACAAGACGCTGTCTCCAATAAACCAATTTTAATCAGGTAAATTAAAAACATTAGAGCCTCCTGGGTACCTGTTCTGATGCCAGGATTGGCTGCAGAACTGATGGTATGTGGCCTTATTTATGCATGTATTTATTTTAATCCTGCTTAAACTCATCGGGCTACAGGTCTTTGTTCACCCTCTCGCCTGTTTGATCCCAATCCAAATGTTAATGCTCGTACTTAACTTGAAGTTGTCAACTCCTTAAAGCAAGACTCTGTCAGGTTGATGTCTGCAAAGCTCCAGAGTGACTCTTCAGGAATTATCTGCAGCCATTCCTGGGATGGAAAGATACAGGGATGCCCTCAGCTCTTGCCTGTCAAGTTTTGTGCTCTGCGTGGGGGTCCTACCAACCTCTCAATGAGGATCTGAAGCAGCAGGAACAGAACAGGATTATTTTAATCTTATTGTTGCAGTTTCTCAGCCAGAAAGTTGTTAAGAAAGGCAGAACAGTGGTGGCTGCATTTTAAAGCTAAGAGTGATCCTGTGTTTTCCATGGAACTTAGGCTCCATGTGCTTCATCCAGCTCACTTTCTGTCATTTAAATTACTGAAATAGTTTAGCTTTATTCTGCCTTTTTGCTCATCCCTTCTGGATTATTTCCCTTTTGTGTCATTTTGTGAATCAGATTTCACAAAACTGTTGTGAATTAGTACCAACAAAGCAAAGTCATGTGAAATTACTGGGCTTAAGTAATAGTAGTTCATATGTTGCAGAGATGGTATAAGAGATTCTTTTATTCCCCTATTTTAAGAATTTAAGTGCTGAAAACAAAATACTTGCATTCTGAAGAGGAGGGAAACTTCTCTGAATTAATCCAGGCTGCTTCTGTTGCTCCTGTATGTTTGCCAGCACCCTTTGCTTTGTGCATGGGTTCTGTCTCACTTCCCCTCCCAGGGTAACATGCAGGTAATTCTTATTTTTTAATATTAATTATAATAATCCCAGAATGATTTGGGTTGGAAGGGACCTTAAATCTCTTCTCGTTCCCACCTCTGCCATGGGCAGGGACACCTTCCACTAGACCAGGTTGGGTTTCCAACCCATTTGATTTCATGAGGTGTCTAAATCCTGCCCACTTTGGGCTTCTTCTCTTGCCAAACTGTTTTCACTGATGTGTTTTCCTTTGATAATTGATCATAACCCCCTGTTTTTACCTTTCACAAAATAATTGAAAGGTGCTCTGAGCTTGGGATACCCTAGAGATGCAATCCTGATCCTGCAGGATTCAAGGGAACCAGGATTTCCCTCTGTAAGTTTAGTGTACTCCCTTAATGATATAATCAGCAAACGAAGAAAGGCAGAGAAAAACACGGTGGTACATGGAGTGCTTTATGTCCTTTAGGTTATTTTCCATACATTTCACTAATTACATAAACAGATGATATTTACAGGGGACTTCTGCCTGTAATTGACCTTCATCTCTTCCTGTGCACTTCCCAACCTCTCCTTGAATTTTCCTATTGTTTCCTCTTACTCATTCCACATTTAACACCATGTTTCAAGCAGTCTTTCTCTTTTGCTTGGGACCATCCTACCAATTCCCTATTCCCAATTCCTTCTAACTTCATCTCCTCAGCTCGATTTTGTGGGCAATTTTGGCACTCATGGCATGGACAAACATCTCCAAAGCCCAATCTTCAGGTTTCCCTCCAGTTACAGCACAATTGCTCTTTCCCTTTTACCTGATCATCAGTTCTCTGGAGCAAGACTATTTCTTTCTGTCTTTTATCTGGTCTTTCAGAAACTGCAGCAGCACAATCCTCTGTTAGGGATAGCTGCCTTATTTTTCCTTGAAATGTTTCTCTGTGTTGGGTCGTGCAGGGGAGGAATTGCATAAACTGTGAGGGGTTAGAGAAAACCCCTGGGTTAGAGTTCAGCAGTGTTCCCATGGCTACTGGGACAGGTACACCACAGAAACAGGAATACCTTGGCATTTAACAGCCCTACCAGGTGATTTATGGTTTTACATAAGCTTTTCCTAAACCCAGAGGTTTTCTAGGGTTGGCACCTCTTTGCTTGTCTCCATGCCCTGTTAGTTCTGTGCTCAGTGGCCCGTGGTTATTAAAATTCTTATCAATAAAGGAGTTTCTGAGCAGGGTTCTTATTTTCTAAACTCACACATACCTTTGGAACTTCTCTGCTTAACCAAAGGAACATTTGTTTTTATGCCTAATGTACTTCATGAAAAGAAAGAAATGTGTAGAGTTCAAGTAATATTTGCCTTCAATTACAGTAATTAAGTTGTCAGGACTTGAAGTCAGCAAGGCAATGAGAAAATCCTTTCCTGGTTGGCCAGGGAGTAACGGGTGTTCTGGGCCCGAGTGTGTTTCCCTGGGGAGGGAAACTGTTCTGGCTGAAAACCTGGGAGTCTGTTTGTCCTTTTGCAATCCAGGGTGTCAAAATCCTACTGTGGGGGGAAGGGAAATGACCTGTTTGCCTGGGCTTCAGCAGGGCCAGGGATGTAATTGTCCCTCTGTGCTGACACTGCTGGGGCACCTCCAGTCCCGGGGACACTTCTGGGACCCTCCTGACAAAAGAGACCCTGAGGGGCTGGAGCGTGTCCAGGGAAGGGAATGGAGCTGGGGAAGGGGCTGGAGCACGAGGAGCAGCTGAGGGAGCTGGGAAAGGGGCTCAGCCTGGAGAAAAGGAGGCTCAGGGCGGACCTTGTGGCTCTGCACAACTCCCTGAGAAGAGGGGACAGCCAGGGGGAGTCGTACTCACCTCTCAGGGAACAGGGACAGGAGGAGAGGAAAGAGCCTCAAGTTGTGCCAGGGGAGGTTCAGGTTGAACATCAGGAGGGATTTATTTCTTCATGGGAAGAGTTGTTAAACATTGGAACGGGGCTGCCCAGGGAGGTTTGGAGGCCCCATCCCTGGAGGTGTCCAAGGAAGGCCTGCACATGGCACTCAGCGCTTTGGGCTGGGAGACAAGGACGGTCACAGGGTGGACTTGATGATGTTGGAGCTCTTTTCCAACCTAAATGATCCTGGGATTCTCTGCTTGTTGGGTTAGGTCATATTAAAAACAGGTTTAATATAAATAAAGCTCACCCCATTTACCCTGGGAATTCTGTCTTGGTTAACTTCTGCTGCAGCTCCCCTTTCAAATGTAACCTGTGTGGAGACGTGTGTGGATACATCCTGTTTTTCCCCGTGTTCCACATCCCTTTTCAGGCTTCTTTGCCAGAAGTCAAATAGTTTCAGTTACTTCATAACCCTTCAGGAACACTACAACATATCCCTACAAGAAAAGTCCCTAATTTTGATAAGTGCCCACACAAACATCACTGGAATCTCAAGTGCAGCCTTACTTTCGTTCCACTGGAATAGCTCTCTTGAAAGCAGATGGATGAGGAAATCACCACTCGTAATGCATCACTAATGACACCAATTTTTGCATTCCTGCTCATGGGAGTAAAGGTTATGGATGTATAAGGAGCCAGACCTGGAAAACTTTACTCACAAACCCTAATAAACCCCAATTCAGCCAGCAAGTTTAACGATGCCCTCAAGAGAGCCAGGTCCCTTATCTGCAGCATCATGCAATAACTATAAAGTGTTGAGATAAGTGGGGTTTTGTCTCCCAGATCTCTGCTGGCCTTCCCTGAGTATCAGGTTATGGCAGTGAAAGTGGCTGTGAAATCTGACTGCTCTGATTTGGGCAGGCAGGATTCAGGATGTGTGGGCAGAGTGGATGCTCTTACCCATCCGTGCAGTTGTGAATGGAAGAACAAGGAATTATCTCTGACTGTGGATCCCTTTTTCTTCAGGAAGGGGTTGTAGGGCAGATGTTGTTAAGGATTCTACACCATCCTTCCCAGCTTTCCCCATCCAGAGGGGGTGCCTGATTCCCTGTGGTGTGTACAGGGCTTTAAAAAAACAATTAATAAGCTGAGGGAGCTGGGAAAAGGGGCTCAGCCTGGGGAAAAGGAGATCCAAGGGGGAACCTTCTGGCTCTGCACAACTCCCTGACAGGAGGGGACAACTGAGGAGGGTCAGGCTCTGCTCCCAGGGAACAGGAGAGGAAATGGCCTCAAGCTGTGCCAGGGGAGGGTGAGGATGGACACCAGGAGGGGTTTCTCCATGGAAAGGGTGATCAGGCATTGAAGGGGCTGCCCAGGTAGGTGTGGAGTCGCCATCCCTGGAGGTGTCCAAGGTGTGACTGGGTGTGGCACTCAGTGCTCTGGCTGGTGACAAGGTGGGGTCACTCACAGGTTGGACTCGATGCTCTTGGAGATCTTTTCCAACCCAAATGATTCTGTGACTCTGTGAAAATTTGGAACATTTCCAAGAGTAATTTGTGAATTCTGCCAAGCAAAAGGCTTTACCACAAAGGCTTTGTTTTGAGTGCTTCGGTATGTATGTGAACAAGCCTTAATTTCAGCTTTCTGTTTTGTTTCTTTTGTAAATCTCAGATAATTTAACAAATTATATATTTCCATCTTGTGGCATTTGTTGCTTTCTCAGTCAATTCTCTTCGTGCCATCCATAACATCCAGCTCCATAGCCATACTTTGCTTTTAGTTTGATATCTCCTTTCTAGAAAGGAGACTCTTCACCTGCAGCTGGAGACGAGCAGCTCTTTATTTCATGTCTGCAGAAACCTTGTAAGATGTAACCTGTGATGTTGTTTGTGCCATCTGATAACGTGTGATCAAATGGAGCCTGTTTAAATAACAACATCTGAGACACCCTGACAGCAGAGCAGCTTGGAAACAAACATTCCCAAAGATCAGATAAGATGGAAGAGATGCCTCAATGCTGGATTGCTCCCTGGATCACAAGTTCTTTGCTGAAGAGTTATTCCAGGCATGGGATTTCCTTTGTGCCACAGGCTAATGGATTGTAGTGGATCATTTTTCATGCTGGTTTGTGTCTTGCAGAGACATGTGCTTTGTAAAGTCGGTGTAATGCACTGAGTATGACAGTGGTAGACATGAGTTATGTAGGAGGAGGTAAACTAAGGAACTCAAAACAACTGAAAATTGTCTTGGTTTGTGTTCTCTTGCTGCCTTCCCTCCTTCCACCTCTTTTCCCTAAGCCTACAGCACCTTTCACATGGCAGGCTGCCTCACTCCCACCCAAATTTGTACTTTCACAGTTAATTTTCAAAGCACCACGTTGTTTTTCAGTATTTCCCTTATTAGTGTGCAAAAAAACAGCATTATGTATAAAGCCATGACTCCTGACTCACTCCTGCTCCTCTGTATTCCCTTGCAGGAGGATATTGCTGATGCTGACTCCCAGGAAGAGGAGAGGAACAACTGGCTCTCCAGCCCTGGAGATGGTTCCAATACAGTGAAGAGTGTTCTCACTGTCCAGGAATATTTTGCCAAGCGCATGGCAAAGATGAAGGGATCCCAGAAGGAAACAGAAACAAAGGTGGATCATTCCAGCCCAACAGCTGATGAAGCTGTGGAGCCTTCAGAAGAGCTGGAAACCAAAGTCAAAAAGAAAAAGAAAAAGCAGAGGAGAGATGATGAGGAAGAGAGGACAGAGGACTGTGAGAAGCCAGGGAAAAAGCCTAAAACAGGGAGTTTGAATGGAAAAGAACTGGATGATCCACTACTAAATGAATGTCACAAAAGGAAAAAAAAGAGGAAACATAAAGAGGATGAAGAAGAAGACATCAGTTGTGATGAAAATACAGGCAATGGGGAAATTTCTATGGGGATTTCTGAGGGAGAGGAACTCAGCGCAGAGGAGCAGGAGGAAAAGCAGAAGAAGCGCCACAAGAAGAAGCACAAAAAGCAAAAAGAGGAGACAGAGGAGTGTGGGGAAGGAGCACCCAGAAAGAAAAAGAAGCACTGCAAGAACGTTTAACCCTTTCAGGCGTAAAGTCTGTGTTGGAGGAGGCTCTGTGTAAACACAGCACCAGTCCAGGCTTGGACACTCCTCCAGCTCCATCAGGGACAGACCAGATCTAAACACAGGCTGGGTTTAAACTCAGACCAGATCTAAACACAGGCTGGATCTAAACTCAGACCAGATCTAAACACAGGCTGAATCTAAACCCAGCTCTCCCAAAGGTGTTGGGCCAACAGGAGCTTCAGTGCCACTTTCAGAAGGGATCCACATGGAGGCTTAACAGATCAAGACTCTGAAAGGCAGGGAATGACTTTCTGCTGCTTCACACTGACTGTGTTTTCCTCAATCCAGGAAAACAAAATTAAAAATCGCCCTAGTACTGCCTTTTTATTAAAATTGTTTTCACTTGTGAGAGCCCAGCTCTGCTTCTGGAAGCAGGGGTAGGGGTTGCAAAGCTGTTTGTCTTTTTTCATTGATTTTTGAAAAGTGGTGTCAAATTTTTACATTCACCTCTTTTTACATATAAAATGAATGTTGTTTCTTCCCAAAAATGCTTACTCTGATTAAAAGTTTGCTCCTGAGTGTCAGCACTAAAGGATGAAATAAAAAGACCTTCCTGTGCCTCCAAACCATTGTCAAACAGTTATAACTTTGCACCAAAGCTAAAGGAAATGTGTATTAACCTTATCATTTATTAACCATACCTAAATCTTTGATTTCCAGGCAATACTCAGGATCTCTTCACTGGTACCTCTGGAATCCAGAAAGCTGCCTTGGATAGAACCAGGTTTTTTCCTGAAATTGGGAAACCAATAGATTTTAAAAGCACAGTCAGATTGCTATTGCCATTCACACACTGAAAACTTGCAATTTGGATTTATAACCAAACTGGAGCTTGTTTCTCATTGTAAACCTGGAAGTGAGGAATGCTGAAACTGGGCACTGCCACGAGCAGTTTTTTGGGAGATCTGAAACATTCAGCATGAATTTTGGCATTTTAATGTCACTCAGAGCTGTCAGAAGAGATGGGTAAGTTTGGAAGTGGTGGGATGGGAAGAAGGATTCACCTTCCTGGTGTTCTGATATTTCTTTAGCCACAGCAAACCAACAGCACAACCCTGAACACCAGCCAGTTATCCTGGCAGAATCCAGAATCCAAATCCATGAGCTGCTCATTTCATCCAGGCCTGGCTGGGTTTCATCAGTGTAAATCTAAAACATCCCATTGGCTGCTCTGCTGAAGAAAATGGGTACATTTTTATATTGTCTCAGCTCAGCAGAGTTGCTTAACATGGTCTGAGGAACATTGTCAAGATGCAGATGTTAATAGGGACAAAAATCTCCTTAATCTGCCTTTATTGTGCAGTGGAGGAAGCTCCATCTGCAGCACCCAGACCACATGGATGGTTTGGTTGCAGCTCAACTCCTCCTTTTTTAAGATCTCTTGGTTTCCAAAGCACCTTTTTTTTTTTTCCCCTGCCCTCAGGACATGCTCATTCACTGCAGCAAAATGAATTTTCACTTCTTGTGTGGGAGAACAAGATGCCTTTCCTTGGATTTCACATGCCAGGGGTTTTAACCCTTGTTGCATCTCTTTTTCAGGCTGTACAATTATTATTCACCATAATCTGCTTGTCCCTGGCTTCCTTAAGTGAAATAGCACCAAATACCATCAGTTGTTGTCAAACTGTGAGGAAAACTCCTTGCTTGAGGTGAAAAAAAATCATCTTCTCAATGGAAGAAGACAGCAAAATAATGTTTTATGTTAAACTGAAGCATCTCTCCTGATTTCTTGCTCACCACAAGTCAGAATCTTTGTTAATTATTTTGTTATTACACTCCAAAAGCCTGATTGTTTCCAATTGTTATTTTTTAACTCTTAAACCAACTAAACTTTTAGAGCCTCTCTGGGATTGCAATGTAAAAAGGTGCTAGTCAAGGAGTAAGGTTTCCTTCTCCAAATACTGCTGGGCTTGTTTGTTTGTTGCCTGTGTGAATTTTTATGTGTTTCTGTGTGCTGATTCTTGTGGGTGCTTGGCCACATTCCAGTGTCAGTTACAGGAAGAATAAAACCAGGAATAAACCCTTAAATTTGTGCTGTTGCTCCTGTTAAATTCAGGATACCCAAGACTTAAATCTGGCTCAGGTGGAAGTATCAGCTACCAATGGAAGATTCTCTATTTCTGCAATAAATACACAGCACTTTATCCTGGGAAATGTGGAATTTCAATGTGCCCCAAGCTCTGCATGTGGTTTTAGGAGGAGAAAATCATAATAAATAAATAATCATAAATCATAAATTGCTTGTATTTGACAGAAGCAATTGATTTAACTGCTCTGCTCTGTGTTTGTGGTCAGCATTACTCAATGAAAAGCTCTTCTTACCAGATACTGTCCAGTGAAATGGATGATTGGAACAAGAAGAACGTGTTTCAGAGTAATAAATTACATATACATATTTTTGTTTGTTTGTTTCTAGTGGGTTTGGAGTTCAGCTTTAACCCAACTCTGGGTTTGGCAAGAAGGCCTTTTTTAGAAAGCACAAGAAAAAGAATTACGTCAGTGCCCAGATGGTGGAATTAGCAGAATGTGAGCACAAAGGAACAACTTGGTTTCATTTCCGCGAAAATCAGACTTTCAAACTCCAAGGCCTTTTGTTATAAATTCATCCATTGTACTCACAGAATGAGGTGGCTCCCAGTGAAATTACCTGGACACCAAGGAAAATGAGACTCCCCGCTCCGCTGTCGCTCCCGAATGGGGAACGAGGCACACGCAGCAAAGATATTAAAATGTTTTCAGTTTTGGTAACCCCTGGGTCAGCAGTGACTGAAGGAAATTTCCCTTTTTGCTTTGGGAACATTCCAACACTGGTTTCTCCTGAGCTGTTCCATTCTTTGCAGGGATAGGGCTGTTCTTGGCTTTGAGGCTCGGAATTCGCTGCGGGATCCGCGGCCAAGGTTGTGATTGGCAAGAGCAATGTTAGAGCAGCAATAATGGAGGTTGAGTTGTGCTTGTAAACACCTGCAGGCACCAAACTGCCCTGGGAAGTAGAGGCCATGGAAAAATAGTCCTGGTACCATTGTTGGACCCAAATCTGCATGAACTTCATGGGATTTTGGAGTTTTGTCTGACTGGAGCTTGCCTTGGAGCCAGGGGTGGGAGATGGCACTGGAGCACCCCAAGTGACAGCCTAGACATGTAAAGGCAGAATTCCTTGAATTTCCTCCCAAGATATTCCAGCTCTGATGCTTCACACACAGCCAGCACAAAGCAGAGGTAGAATTGTAGAATCATGGAATCACTGAGGTTGGAAATGCCCTCGGAGACCAAGTCCAGCAATTCCCTCAGCACAGCCAAGGCCACCACTGACCCACCTCCCCAAGTGCCACTTAGTAACAACCAGGGATTTTTAAAGCATAAATGCAAGACAGCATTAAAGATTTCAGAACCACCTGTGCTTGTGTTTAAGTGAATTTGAGTCCACTGAGATGCAGCCGCTTTGTGACTTTTGTGAATTGAAGGGGCTGGAGCAGAAGGGAATTGAATGGAAGGGAACAGAGCTGGGGAAGGGTCTGGAGCACCAGGAGCAGCTGAGGGAGCTGGGAAAGGGGCTCAGCCTGGAGAAAAGGAAGCTCAGGGGGGACCTTGTGGCTCTGCACAACTCCCTGACAGGAGGGGACAATCAGAGGGGTCGGGCTCTGCTTCCAGGGAACAGGGACAGGATGAGAGGAAATGGCCTCAAGCTGTGCCAGGGGAGGGTCAGGTTGGACTTCAGGAGAGATTTCTCCATGGAAAGGGTGGTCAGGCATTGGAAGGGGCTTCCCAGGGCAGTGGGGAAGTCCCCATCCCTGTAGGAATTTCAAAGCCATGTGGATTTGGCCCTTGGGGACATGGGTCAGTGGTGGCCTTGGCAGTGCTGGGGAATGGTTGGACTCGGTGATCTCTGAGGGATTTTCCACCCTAAACCATCCAGTGGCTCTGTGAAGTATTTGGGGACAGTTCAGCATCGTCTCCATGGCTGCAGTTCTCCTTTCAGCTGTCCTGGTGCTCTCTGCCTCCAGCTCCTCAGCCCTCAGCAAGGACAATTAGCTGCATTCATCAGCGTAATTAACCAATTTTCTCCTGTTTAAACACACAAGACCGAAGTTGTTGCAGCACCCACCTTCAAAAGGCACAATTTACGTCACAAAACCTCCGAACATGCCAACACGGAGGGAAGGGAGGAAGCTCCAAGGAGAGAGGGAAACCACACAAACTCTATTGGAAACACTGCTCAGCATCACACCTGGCTGGAAAAAAGACCTGGGAGTAGTGTATCCTGTTGGATATGGGGTGAGGATTGTGGGCATCCAAAGCCATCCTTTGCCTAATTCCCTCTCATTCCTGGGCAGGAATCCCCAGGAAGGATCAGAGCTCAGAGAACTTGGGACAATAACCAAGGCTTTTGTTTCTGTACCTGTTAGATCCAGGGATAAACCAATTTTTTCTTGGATCAGCAAACTTTTAGTGATCTGGGACTGGGAAAGGCAGTACAAATACAGTTTCGTGGTGGCAGAAGTGGGAATATTGTAAAACAAAGCTCCATTTCTCAGTAAGTCAAAATCTGCTTCTGAATCACCCATACACTTTTTTTTTTCTTATCTCAACCCATCTTTGTAAATTTAAAGGTATAAGAGGGAAACTCTTCCTAGTTCCTTTTAACCTAAAGGCAGTAAAATATATATTTTTGTAACCTTAAAACTGCATTTTAAAAGTAGTAAGAGCAGAAATATTCAGCACCATGCTGAAAAATTTAGCATTTCAGGGGCGGAGGTTTTCTGCATTTTTTGTATAATGGGAAAGCTCTGGGGTTTTTTTTCTAGAAAATAAATGGTCCAGGTAGCAGCCCCTGGGGAAAACCTGGTGGAATCAGGGAGGATGGGCAGTGGGCAGAGCTGGGAACTGCAGCACTGAGGGAATCTTCTGCTGGGGACCCCCAGCTCTCTCTGCAGAAACTTCCCTTGGGAGCCAAGAGTTTCATCAATAATTAAGGAACATGTGAATATTGAGCTAATTTAGGATTTGCACTTTCTCACATATTTTAAAGTCCCTGAAGGTTGGTGGGGTGCAAGGTGGAGGCGGGAGAGAAAATAAACCCTGCCTTTGCAGGAGTAAAATTCCAGATGTCGGATCCACACACCACCACAAACACACCCCCCCCCAAAAAAAAAAAAAAGGTATATTTTTAAAGAGATGGCCGTTCCATGCAGGGTTCAGCCACTCATTTTCTGCCTGGCCCATGGGAGTTGTTGCCACTGTTCCCCATCCGTGAAAATGGGGGAGAACAAAGCTTTCTTCCCCCCTTTGTCTGCTCCGTCTATTTTCGCTCGCGGCTTTTCGCCGTAATTTCCCTGTTCCCGAAGCCCTGGGAGAGCTCTGCTGCTTCCTGTGCCCCAGATACAGGTGAAGCCTCGCTGCAGAGTGGGGAAGGTGAGCACACACACAAAAAAAAAAAAAAAAAAAAAAAAAAAAAAAAAAAAAAAAAAAAAAAAGTAATCCCGAGGTTTTTCCAGACTAATTACCCCGATCCGGAGGCAATTAAGAGGTGGCATTTTCACATGGCCCGAGCCTCCTTTATGTAACGAGGGAGCTTCCGACAGGACAGGTTTGACCAGCATTTTAGGCAGGGTGCAGAATTAAACCCTCCTTACTAATGCCATCAGAATGCCAGGTGCTGCAGGAGAGGGGGAGAAGTGGGGGGGGAAAGTGATTATTAATAATAGTAGCAGTGTTTGCACTTAAAATTCTGTGTGGGGGGCCCTGGGAAGGGAGGAAATCCAAAAGAGGAATATTCTGCTGGATTTCTTTGTGTTGTAACCACACAGGAGCCCCAGATTGTGTCTCAGGAGGTTCTGAAAAGCCACGAGTTGACCCCTGTGATACCTCTGGGAGGTCAAATGTTACTCCCAGGATGTGGAGGGAATAATGAGGATGAGGAACACCCAGAGAGTTGCTCCGAGATCTTCCAGGCTTCGGCAGCAGAGGCAGGAGGTGGGTGCAGCTCCTGTCCTCGCTCAGGGTTTTATCCTCTCCCAAACCTTTCCACCCATCCTGCAAAACGTGGAAACACAGGGCAAGGTGGAAGCAGTCCTGTAAAAGGGATCAAGTGGAATTCATCCATCTCTTTCCTTTTCCCAGGAAGGGAAATTTTGCTGCTACTACTAAAAATCCTGTCCTCTGGGGCTTCAACAGAGGTGTTTCTATATTCATGATATCCAGGTCCTGAGCATCCTGAGGGTTAAAAAGTAACAGTGCAACATATTCAGCATACCCAAAGTACCACCCTATTCAAAATAAAACCTTGCAACCCCGGGCAGCCTCTTTTTCAGGGCACTTCCACCCTTCCTAAAGGGAACTAAACAAAATCAAGGATGGTCCAAATTCTCGCTGCCAACCTCCGCAGCAGCTCCAGCCTGCAAGATGCACCCGGGGAGACCTGTGCAGGGCAGGGTGGAGAGTTTGGCATCTTCCCTCCCTGCCCCATCCCGGCACTTGAAGGCGTGAGAGACAGGACTTTGGGAGAGATCTGGAGCTGCTGGGACAGAACAAGCTGTCCCCAGGAGCGTGCCCGGCTCCAAACCCCAGATAAAAGGCAGCTCCTCCTTGTGTGTGTGCCTGCGTGTGGAAAGGGTTTATAAATCTGTCCCGAGACCAGGAAATCTCCTGCGCCTTTTAGATTTAAGAGAAATTGCCTTCCTGTTGTATTCCCAGATAACGCAGCTCTGATGGAGCCCACTTGTAAATAGCTTAATAGATTTAATCAGTTCCTTTGGAAAATGTTGTTGCTTCCGCAGGGTTTTAGTTCAGTCCCGAAGAAAAGCTCGGGGAGGGCAGTTGCTGCTTCTGCTGCGAACGA
Organism: Cettia cetti; assembly: GCA_013401135.1. NCBI lineage: Eukaryota > Metazoa > Chordata > Aves > Passeriformes > Sylviidae > Cettia > Cettia cetti. The sequence goes on along the minus strand of VZUI01041429.1, from coordinate 11,239 downwards.
AATTGGAAGATTCCAGCTCTCCTGACCCCGAAATTGCTGCAATCCACAAGAAACCAGAGCCATCCCGCTCCCGTGCAGAGGGAAGGGAGAGACCAGGAAGCCCAGGCGGATCCTGCCCGGCTCACATTTACATGAGCTCTCTCCATCACTCCTAATCTGACAAGAGTCAATAGGAACACCCAGGCACGTGGGAAACCTGCCCCAACTCCCCGGCCTGGGATCTGCGCCGGGGTTTTCCCCCCTGGCTTGGGGTCAGATGGGGCAGCCTTGGCCGGCCCCAGGGAACGCCCGCCCATCCCGCACCCCGTCCCGCTGCTTTTCTGGCAGCACGGAGAGGAAACCCGCGGTCGGTCAAAGCGGAGCCGCTGCAGCCCCATGCCCGCGGGTCAAAATCAGAACGGGATGCGGCCATCAATGCATTCCCAGGGCAGGCTGCAGGGATGAGCCGGGAAAGGGCAGCCAGCTGGGGATTTTCGGTGCCATCACCTTCCTGGAGATCCTTTGTCCTAGTGAGAGGAATGCTGCTTGGATCACTTTCCCACCCTTGGGAACACCCAGCTGGGGTTAGTGGGGAACACCATGGTGTGGCTTTGGGATTTCCATCCCATCCAGCCTTTTTTGGGGATGGGGCAGCACTCCACAGAAAGCAGCAACAAGGAAAAGATCCTTTGTCTCCCAGTGTCCAGGGATGGGCAGCGGGGACCCACTGGGGATGTTCCAACTTCTTTGAGCACTGCCCAGCCCCATTCCTGCCTTGTTTTTCCCTAAAAGCTCCCTTAGGGCTCCGACCAGGCTGGACAAGCACCCCCCAGCAGGTTGATCATGTGCCAGTCCCCATCCCATACAAGAGGACCTGGAAATGTGGGGTGAAAATCCACATGGGGTGGGCAAAGCACAGCCTGGGCTGGTGGTTAAAGCAGGAGAAGTCAGGAAAAGCTGTCCCTGCTTGTGGGATCCGTGCCTTGATTTCCCTTGGCAAAAGAGGGTTCCTGCAGCTTGTCAAAGCCTGGAGAGGGGCCTTTTTTACCCCAGTGGGATCTTCCTTTCGGTGCCATTTTGCTTTTCTTTCCAAGTTTTCAGTGCCTTTATCTCCTCTCTCTGTGTTACCCCGTAACCTTTAAAGTTTGAAGGTCTCTGAGGTGCAGGGGGGCAGCGGGGCTGTTTGGGGGCGGGACATCTCCGGCTCTCTCCTCACTCCCTTTCAGCGGGCAAAATACGAAAAAAATAATAATAAAAGAGGGGGAGCGGGGGAGCGGGAAGGAGAAGGGGAGGTGTTGGGGGTGCTGCTTCCCCGGGGGGGTGCCGTGCAGAGGGTGGGGAGAAGTTTTCTCCCAGCACCATCCCGGCCGGGGCTGAGGAGTTTGCAAACAAGGAGGAGCAGCGAGTCCCTTCGGTGTCATTGGAGGAGGCTTTTTCCAAGGAGCTCATAAATACGGGAGAGGCCGGGCAGGAGGCTGGGACTGCGCGGGGACCCCGAGGGCAGCACGGCGGGGCGGGGGGGCCGGGGGGGGCCATGGCTGCGCTGCTCAGCACATTCCCCTGGCCGGAGCGGCTGGAGGGGGACGCGGGCGAGGGGCTGTCCCCAGGGCCACCCCCCCGAGCGTCGCAGGGCGAGAAGAGCTCCGAGAGCCGCATCCGCCGGCCCATGAACGCCTTCATGGTGTGGGCGAAGGACGAGAGGAAGCGGCTGGCGGTGCAGAACCCCGACCTGCACAACGCGGAGCTCAGCAAGATGCTCGGTGAGCAGCGCGGTGGGCGCGGGTTTGGGGGGCGAGGCGCGGGGCGAGCTCGGGGACCCACCCGGGCATCCCCTGGGGTGCAAACCCTGCCCGGATCCGGTGCCCCGGGGTGAGCACCCGGGCACCCACCCACCCATCCAGGTGTAAATCCTGTCGGGATTCAGTGCCCAGGGGCACCCGCCGGAGATCCCTGCGGGTTCAAACCTTGCCCGGATTCGGTACCCATGAGACCACCAGGGCATTCCCGGGGGTGCAAATCCTGCCCGGATCCAGTGGTCCGGGGGAGGCACCCACGCACCCGCCTGGGCATGGGATACACACCCTGCTCGGATCCCGCGCTCCGGGCTTGGTCCCCAGGCACCCACCTGCGGTCCCTGGAGTGAAAACCCCGTCCGGATTCAGTGCACTGGGGTGGGGATCCAGGCACTCTCCGGCCATTCCTGGGGTGCAAATCCCGTGCGGATCCAATGCCCCCGGGGTGGGCACCGTGCATCCACCCGGTCACCCCGGGGTGCAAATCCCACCCAGATCCAGCGCCCCGGATTTGCCATCCCTGGGGTGTCAACCCTGCCCAGGTGGGGACCCGGTCTGGCACCCCTACACCTGCCTGGGGTGTTTTGGGGTGCAGAGCCAGCCTGGGTGCAGCACCCTGGGGCTGCAAAACCTGATGGGGTTCTGCACCCTGGGAGTGGGAACGTGCACCCACCCTGTCCCCCACGGGGTGCTCAGCCCAGAACTGTCCCACACTCCAGGTGTGCAAAGCCTGATGGTATCCTACATCCCAGGGGACAGGCATCCCACCGCCCCTCTGCTGCAAACCCTGGGGGTGCTGCCCTGCTGTGCAAGGAGGGACCCCCAAATTTTCCTGGCCTGTCCTTGCTGTCCCACTTTGTCCCGGTATTACAAGGCTGGGATGTGTGTGTATTTCTGGGGGGGATCACAACCCATTTTGAGCACACATTTATTTCCCACTCCCCATCCACTATTTCTCCCTTTCTCCCAATCCCCATTTTGATTTGAAACTGAGAGGGCAAGCCGAAATTATCAGCCCAGACAGCCTGAGAAAGAGCTGCCCAAATTGCAACACAGCTGTGCTGCCCAACCTCTTATCCAAAGTTTGTGTTTCCCTGGACAGTTCTGTGGTGTTTTCTTTGGTGGTGTGGGTTTTCTCCTCGCTGCTTTGCCATGCAGCATCTCAGCTTATTAGTGTTATTTCTGCTGTCTCAGGCCATGGAAAGGCATCAAAGGCTTTGATGTGTAGCCTCATTTCTTCCCCTTACCCTAAGGAGCAGCCTGGGGAACAAAAAAAAACAACAACCCTGCCCAAATGCTGTCCTGTGTCTTGGGGACATTTTATCTCAAACAGGGAGGAGCGAGGTCATAGAATTAATTGCAGAGTCATGGAATGGTTTGGGTTGGAAGGGACCTTAAAGACCATCTAATCCACCCCCCTGCCATGGGCAGGGACACCTTCCACCATCCAGATCAGCTGACACAGTGCCCAGGTCTCCTTGTGCCCTGGTGCAGGTCCTGGCAGGGCACAGGCTGGGGCACCTTCAAGGACACCACGTCCTGACCCTCTGCTCAGCCAGCCTTGGCTGTTCCTGCTCCACAGCCAGGCTCTCTCTCCCAGCCCATGGAGCTGGGAGGGTTCATCTGCCTGGATTTATTTACTAACCCCGAACCCACCTTGTTTGGGGACTTGGGATGGAGTCAGAGATCCTATAGCAGCCTCAATTCCCCTATAGCAGCCTCAATTCTTCTCCCACCTGCTGCCACCACATCACCCTGCGGGGTTTTTGGGATGTGTCCTCTGTGTGCGTGCCAGGTGGGATATTGGGCTCCCTTGGGAGGCTGTGGGTGCTAAGGGAGCGTGCTCTCCATTTCAGGGAAATCCTGGAAGGCGCTGAGCCTGTCGCAGAAGCGTCCCTACGTGGAGGAGGCCGAGCGGCTGCGGGTGAAGCACATGCAAGATTATCCCAACTACAAGTACCGGCCCCGTCGGAAGAAGCAGGTCAAGCGCATCGGGAAGCGGGTGGATCCCAGCTTTCTGCTGGGCAGCCTGACACGGGACCAGAACTCTGTGCCGGAAAAGCGGACCTGCAGCCGGGCCGGGGGGGACAAGGAGGGCCCGGGTGAGTACCCCCCCCGCCCGGGGCTGCCGGCTGTGCGGGGGTACCGGGAGGCTCCGGGCAGCGGCAGCAGCACCAGCGTGGACACCTACCCCTACGGGCTGCCCACCCCGCCGGAGATGTCCCCCCTGGATGCCATAGACCCCGAGCAGAGCTTCTTCTCCTCGCCCTGCCCCGAGGAGCATCACCGCTCCCACCTCGCCGGCGCCACCTTCTCCCCGGAGTACGCGGGCGGCTCGCTGCCGTGCGGCCACCACCCGCTCAGCCCCATGCCACAGCAGGCCACCTGCATGATCCCCCCGGCCTCCAGCTGCCCTCCCCTTCCTCCTCCTCCTCCCAGCTACTACACACCTGCCTTCCCCTCCCTGCCCCCTCCCAGCCTCCATGCCCACCTGGGCCAGCTCTCCCCGCCGCCCGACCACCACGGCTTCGACCCCTTGGACCAGCTGAGCCAGGCGGAGCTGCTGGGGGAGATGGACCGCAACGAGTTTGACCAGTATCTCAACAACCCTTCCCACGGTGACCACCACGGCGGGGCCTTGGCCAACGGGCCCGGCCCAGCGCCCGGCAGCTCCCACAGCTCCGAGAACAGCCTCATCTCCGTCCTGGCCGACGCCACGGCCACCTACTACAATAACTACAGCGTCTCTTAGGAGCGCAGCCGGGGCCGCCTGGACCGGCCGAGGAAGGACCCGACACTGTCCCGAGGTGTGACCCTCAGGCCCCTCAGGGTGACCGAGTCCGAACCACGAGGCCCTGGAGTCTCCTTGGTGCTGTAGGTAAAGGATTTGGGTTGTTGGGTCACCACCGTGCAAAGCCTGGAGTGCTCTGCTCCGACCGCGGCCAGGGGCACTTCCCGACGCCAAAGCCCTTTGGCCAAGTCCCTCTTCCAAAGCAGGGATGCTCCTGAGAGCACAGGAAGGCTGCCCCTCATTTTGGGGCGCCCCCAGCTCTGCTTTGGAGTCAGGAGTGCGGCAGCACCCCACAAATGTCAGGTCTGAATTCCCCCCTGGAAGGGGGAAAGGCAGGGATGGGAGAAGGGAAGATTTTGGTGAAGGTCTATGAGCTGGTTTTGGGTCCTGGTGGCGACGTTCCTGCAGCCACCCTGACCTGCCTGACCAGTCCAACAGGGATTAAAGCTCCCATCCCCTGCCCCAGAGCATTGATTAGGGGCTTCATCCCTCGGGAAACCCCAGAGGGGATGGGACACCAGCCAGGAGAAGGGTCGCCAGCCCCAGGGCACTGAGCCTGTTCAGGAGTGGGGTAAGATCAGGGCTTGGAAAGCAGCCAGCATCCACCCCTGGGAGCAGGTCCTGGGAAGAAGATTTTGGTCAAGAGGTGATGATGTAGCAGACACTTTTTTTATCAAACATCTTTGAAGGGGAAGGCTCCGTGTTTGGAGCCACAGTGCCCAATGCCTCTCCTAACTCTGGCGTTTTTATTGCTTGTAATAAAGCTGTACATTGATTTATTCCTTCCATTATTCCTCCCCCCCCTCACCTCGGATTTTGTATTGCTCGAGTTCTCTTCCTTTCCATAAAGATGAAGCTTTATTTTAAATCAGTTATATGACATGATTAATCTTAGTGTTTACTGTATGGCACTTGGTAATGATTAGTTAGTAACGTGGTTATGATTTCCTGGTTTCAGTCCCCAAAATGTATTAATAATAATTGCAAAGAAAACTTTAAAAAACCCCCAAAAGTTCACTGTTTTTTAAGCTAATACATTCCATCTCTTTGATGTCACTCTATGCATTTTGAATGAGTGTAGATACGAGTTTGCATAAAATATTTAATTTAAATAAATGTTTTTATATGATGATTGTTCGATGATTTAAATTGCTGTCGCTATTGACAACAGTTTTCAAAACAGAAACATTTCCCGTGCAAGTGCTATTTTTTTATATTTTTGTTGTCGTCATTGTTGTTGGTATTTTCAGCCAAATTTTTCTACTTCCATTTTTTTTATAAATAAAACAAAGATCTGTGGTTATCTTTACAAATTGTGGATTGCTTTCTAACAAACAGGCTCAGGGCACAATGAGTGCTTACCCTCACTTTTCATGGAATATCTCAGGGCTTGGGTCCCTGTGCTGGCCTTGATCCTGCTTTTGCCATCTTTCAGATACGAACTTTGTAATCCTGTGTCCATATGACAGTGAAGTCAAGAGCTTTGCCTTTGGTGAGGGCTGATGATGTTGCCAATTTATGGAGCGAGTGCCAGTGCCTGGAGCGTGGGTTTTAGTCACATTTAAGACTCTCTTTTCTTTCACAGTTTGTGCTGATTCACCTTTTAAGGTGCTCCACAGTGTGGGGACCTTGAAAAGGGTCCTCCTTTCAGGTGCAGATCGAGGCAATGAGGCCTCAGAAATGTGTGAGGGTCAGATTTGGGGAGCCACGTTAAAGTGATGTTGAGTGATGGTCTCCAGGCCTGGCCAGCAAAGAGAAAAGCTTAATCCATGTTGTTGGATAACATCACAGGCTGCTCTTGCAGACATTAAACCAGGCTGTGTCCCTGCTGTCCATGTTAAGCCATGCACAGAGAATCCCAGAGTTGTTCGTGCTGGAAGGGACCTCTGGAGATCCAAGGCAGGGTAAACACTCCCAAAGCAGTGTCCTCCCAGGCTGGGTGCTCCTGCTTGGCCCCAAAAAGTGAAGCAGCACATTTCCTAATGCACTTGGTGATGCCACCTCTGTGTGGTGGCTGGGAGGGGTCTTCAGAGGTCACCCGACCCAATCCTGTCCCTCAGGGTGGCTTGTCTCCCATAAATGACATCTCTGATGTCCCAGAAGGTGAAGCCTGTGTGAGTATTTGAGGAGGCACCAACATGCTCCTGTCCCATGCTCCTCCATCCCGCACTTGTATCCCCTGGATTCAGCTCTCCCATCCTGTCTCTTCCTTTTTCCAGCTCTCAGGCATCCCAACTCACCCTTGGCCTCTTGTTTTTAGGGGGAAAGGAATGGGTACATTTGGGTGTCCTGCCAGCCCTGGGTACAGTGGTGGCTCCCTGACTTGGATGCCTCAGCCCAAATGTGACTCTTCCAAGAGGATTTTGGAGCTGGAGGGAGGGAGGTGCCAGGATCCTGTTTAGCCTCTCTGCCCAGCAGCGTTGACTCACGTGGGATTGTGCCAGGAGCAGGAGTGGGGCTGAAGAAGTCCTGCTTTTCCCTTCCCCATCTCTCCTTGCCATCCCTGTGGTGCCCCAGGCCCTGGAGGCAGCTGAGAACAGTGAAACTGCCTTGGGGAGGAGGCTTAGCTGTGCCAACCCCCTCCCAGAAACTCAGCTCTGGGTATTGCCACCAGCCTGATCTGTGATGTCACACTCCTACCCTATAGGACCCTTTCCCCAGGATATTGGCTGCTCACACTGGTCCTTCTCCTTATTCCCATGCTCCGAGCAACGATGGGATCAGCTGCGCCCCCCTGTCAGCCTTTCCCCTCCTTGCTTTCATCCCATGCAGGGCTGGTGGAAACAAACCCCTCTCCAAGAGCTCCCAGAGTCTGATTTCCCCAGGAAAAGGGGTTTCTCCACACACCCCATCCCCAAGGAGCCCGTCGTGCCGGGCTGAACGGAGATCCCCGCCAGCCGAGCCTGTCCCCACTTGCTCAACCCAGAGCCACGTGAGGAGAGGTGGGAGCTTGTCCCTGTGCTCTCTGCATGCCAGGAACAGCTACAGGCCCCAACCGGGAGCCAGGGCCCCCCGAGGGCGTTGGGAGCCGCAGCCAAGGCGAGGTGGGGCTCCCTGGGAGCCCCGGCCGGATCCGGGCACACGCCCAGCGCCAAGAGCAGCCGGCTCCCACCTCCAGGACACTGCAGATGAAACCCAGGAGCAGAACCAACTTCTCTGGTGGGATGGGAAATGAGATGCTGTGGGTCAATCCCCTCTACCCACAGCAATTTTTTGGGCTGCAGGGCGTTGCTGCAGGGAGCAGATGGAAAATAAGTGGCTGGCAGAGGTGGGAAGGAGTGGTTTTGCTTGGAAAGTGGACATCCATGTGAAAGACTGCTGCCATCACCATTTATGGATGTTGGGAGGGGTCCCCACGCCAAGCAGGACTCGTTCTGCATCAGTCCTGGGCATATTTCTCCTCCCTCCCCATCCCAAATCCAGGAGCCCATGGCTGTCTCTGCATGCTGAGGAGCCTTGTGGTTTGTGGCCTGTGGTTTGTCCCCAGCCTGGGAACCAGCAGGAAAATCAAATCAGGGCTGCAGGAAGGGATAAAACAGCATCACACCACATTTGGGCTCCTGCTCGGGGGTGTCAGCCTGGGCCAGCACAGGGACGTCCCCTTGCCATGAGGTGACAGGGTGTGAGCCCTCTGCCCCTGTGTCCAGGGACCTTGGCCACTCCTTGCCCCCGTGGCTGTGCAGGTCGTGGTGCCAGGCATTGAGAGCAGGGGTGAGGTCACCTTTTCAGACAGCTGGAATTTGGGCTGGCCAGGAGCTCCCATGTGTGTCATGCCCTGGGAGATTTCCTTTGCATCCCTTGAGCAGGTGGTGACTCCTCTCCGTCCCCTCTCTGCTTGTCCCAGTGCCACTGGGCAGGGGTGGGCCCTGGTGACATACAGCCACGTGGATGTTCCATGCCTCAGTTTCCCTGTCTGGAAAACAGAGATAATCCTTCCTCCCCTCCCACCCTTCTTCCAACCAACACTGGGACATGACCTGTCTCTTCCCCAGAACTGGAACAGGACCAAATGCTTGTGCTGCCTTTAGCATGAGGGGTCCCTGCCCCAGGGATCTGGATTCTGCTACGGAATCAGCTGGGAGACAACAGTTTTCCCTGATTTTTCAAAGCAGAACCAGGTGAGGGAAGTAGAGGCAGAGAAGGGGGTCAGGTGACTGGATTGACCTCACCCTGCAAATCAGTGACAGAGCCTAGAGAGACTCTCAGCATGGCCAGCTCCCCCAAACCCTAAATCCCTTTTTGTGCCCCCTTTTAGCTCTCCTTCCCCCTCCATCCCTTTTTTTTCCCTCTACCCCACCCTGACTCCGAACCCCGCTGCAGCCCACGGCGGGGAGGGCAGGATCAGGCCCTCCCTCCCGTCTCTCCAGAGGAGGGAATGAGACAAGCTGCTGAGTGGTTTCCTGCCCAGCACTGCCAATGGGAGCTGCTTGGGGTGCCGGGAGCAGGGGAGGATGTATCCGGAGCTGAGTGTTTCCTGGCAGATAAGGCCAGCCCCTCCTGCCGGATGTTATGAGTCCAGGTCCTACCTCCACGTTTCAAGAGAAGGGGCCGAGGAAAGGCTTGGATGTTTATGTCAAGGAAAAATAACTTCTCCCTCTGTGTATAATCCTCTGGCTCCCCCAGGGCTACGTGCGGCGGGATAAATGCTGGGAATAGGACGAGGAGGGCTGTGGGCAGGCTGGGGTCTCTCCCTGCTCGCTGGGGCTGTGTGGGAATGTGCCCAGGCAAAGGCAGGATGGATCTGGGGGGAAGAGCCTGAGGGTGGAAAGTGCAGGCTCAGCACTTTGGGATCGGGGTCTGCTTCAATCCGGGGTCACCTTGGCTGAACCCAGCGTGTCACCCCTGGTGCCCACCTGGAGCAGATCCAGCCCCAGTTAGGATTGCTCCTCATCCTTCAAGGCCAGAGCCAAGGCCAACCACGGCAGCCTCCATGGCTGGAGGTCAGGGTTATCCTCTGCCATCCAGGGAATCAGAGATGCTGGCAGAGGGAGGACAGTGGCAGAGCTGGGTCTGGCAGCCCGGCTGGCTGGGGAGGAGTGGGAAGTTGTGCAGTGGGTTTGGAGGGAATGAGGAAAACACCGATTTTCTCCAAATTTTTTGCAATGAATAACTAGAATCCAGTGCTGGCCTGAGCCTCCACTTCAGATTGTAGCTGTGCTCTCCTAACACCCTTCTGGGAACATCCCCAGGGCTCAAGCCAGAACCTGCGCACTGCCTGAAGGCTGGGGCATGTCCAGGGCCACCTCTGGATGATGGAAGGAACATGGAGAGACCTGCACTAGACTTAGACTGGTGAAGAAATTAGGACAGGGGAGACACCCCAGCCTTCAAGCATTACCATTCCCACTGGAATTACCCCAGATCTCAGCACAGCCATGCCCAGGCCTCAAGTCCTGCCCCAGGCCCAGGAAAAGGGCAGTGATGACATTTCCTGGTGAAGGTTTGGATGTGGTCACCTGATTTGGATGGATCCAGACATTAAACAGCATTTCATGGAGAGTCTTCAGCATCAATAGGGAGAAATTAGAAATTAGACAAAATCTGGCAATCTCCTGTCCAGGGTGATTAACGAGAGCTAAGCCGCGTCCCACTCTCATCTCAATCCAAAGGGGGCTGCTGGAGATCCCATTCACCATCTAGTGGTCCCAAGAGAGGATTGTAGGACAACCTGAGAAGAGAGGAGAGAGGGAAAAGCCCTGTTCCTCCTCCTCCTCACTCAAGGAGCCCATGAGGGCTCCCACCGACAGCTGAAGGGCATCCAGGGAGCACCGGGAGAATTTTGGGATAAGAACCTCATGCTGGAGCTCTGACCTGTGCCCTCCTCCAGTGCCTCCCACCCCTCTTCCATCAGCACCCGGAATTCCCCCGTGTCCCCTGCAGCCAGGACACCGCACCCCGCCTCAGCCAGCCCGAGATGTTGTTCTTTCCCTTTGATTTCCAGGAGCTCCCACTTGGCCCCCAGAGCTCCACGGCAAACAAAACATCAGAAGCCCAGGCTTGGCGGTGCAGGAAGGAAACCGGCTCATGCGGGGCTGAGTCACGATCCCGCTGCTGCTCCCGGCATCCCAGGGAGCGGGATCAGGATTGGGATCGGGTGTCAAGGGATGCCAGGTCCCACCGACCCCTGGGGCACCAAAAATCCTCCTCCGCCACCATCACTCTGTTTTATTTGTTTTGATAAACAAAACACGGCTTGTGAGCTTTTTTTTTCATTAAGTTGGAGTGGGAAAGGCTGGCTTTGCTTCCCTGCTGAGGGAAGAGTCTCCACACTGCCCTTTTGGGTCCCGGCCAAAATTCAGGGAGGATGCCAAAAACTTGAGTTTAAAAGAGGCTCCTCAGCACCCCTGACCTGGGACCAGCTACTTGATTTTCTCCTCTCAGGGCCAGACTTCTTGTCTAGGGCTTCACACGGTTGTGATTGACACCACTCAGACATTTCCAAATCTCTCCCTCATATTTACAGTAGATAAAAAAAATTTAAAATTATACACACATAGATATAGACATATATACATGTATGTATTTATCTATATATAAGAAAGATGGGTGCTCCCAACTCTATCCCTCTTATTCACTATCAAATATGCATATATAAATATATATAAATGTAAATGTAAATGTAAATGTAAATGTAAATGTAAATGTAAATGTAAATGTAAATGTAAATGTAAATGTA
>VZUI01041428.1:0-48554 GCA_013401135.1 Cettia cetti | reverse complement strand
CCGCGGCCGCTCCGCTGACAGACGCGGGGCCGAGCGCGAAGATGGCGCTGCGGCCCGGGCCCGGCGCGGGGGGCGCCGGCGGGGCGGGCGGAGCAGCGGCCGGGGCCGCCAGGTCGGTGGTGACGGGGGACAGCGGGCGAGGGGCTGTGGAGAGGGAAGGGACAAAGAGGAGGGCGATGATGGGGGATTAAAGGGACGCGGGGAGGGGCAGAGCTGGCGGGAGCTGGAGGCGATGGTAGGGCTGAGGTGGGGGCTCGGTGGGGTGCAGGTGGGATGTGAGGGCAGAGGGGTCAGGGCCCGGGTGGGGTTTCTGACTGGGGTTTGGGGGTGCCAGATTGAGTGCTTAGGGTCTCAGGTGTGGTACACAGGGCCAGGGTGGGATGTGGGGGTCGCAGGCGTGGTACGTGGGGTCTCAGGTGAGGTACGTGGGGTCTTGGGTGGCGGTCCCAGGTGGGGTTCACGGGTTGTCAAGTGAGCTTTGTGGGGTTTGTGTAGGGTGTGTGGGTCTCAGGTGTAGTACCTGTGATCCTGGATGGAAGATCAGGGTCTCAGGCAGGATGTGGCGGGCTCCTGCGTGGGGTGGGTAGGTCCCAGGTGTGTTGTTGGGAATGCAGCCACGGCAGCTCTGCGTTTCGCTGAGGTTTATTCACATTTTTGGGGGCCCAGCAGATCTCCCCCGGTGTGTCCATGCTGGGGCAGTTGTGCCCCATTTGCCATCAGGCTCTGCAGATATTGGGGTGGGAAGGATTTGGGGCTTCTGCCAGCCCCGCTCGGGTGCCGCTGGTGTCGGCAGCAGTAAATGCTCCTGTCACTGCCGGGCAGGTCTGTCTGGCCTCCCTGGGGATTTCCCTTTCCCCCTCCTTCCCACAAAGGGCACCTTGGCCAGAGGAAGGACCGAGGAATCCTGTCAGGAGAAAGAACCAGTGTTAAAAGAGGTGTTGTTGTGTTTCTGGAAAGATGGAAAACTGGATTTCACCACCTTTGAAGACTCTAGTAATGTTTTTGTTTCAGTGTAGTCTCTTGTCTGCTATTTATCTCTTGTCCTACTTCTAGGGAGACTGAGGAAATTTTGCATTTCACAATTAAGCTCATTGAGTTGTCTTGGATATCCGAAGCCCACGGTTTTGTCAGTGTTACTGGGAATGTTGTCAGTGAAATAAAGGTTCTGAAAAATAAAAGAATTTACAAATCACCATTTCCCGTTGATAGTATTTTGGTTTCTTTGAGGACAAAGTCTGGAGGTAGAGGAAAAGTTCTGTTCTGTGTCTGTGTGGGTTCTTTGCCTGATTTCACTTCAATTTTTGTGCATTTCTGCCATTCAAAAATACTCTGACAGTCTGTTGCATCGATGGAGTTGTACTGCTTGGGAATTAAGGGGTTTAAAAATCCACTTGTAGATGGGAACATGTTCTGTGTGGTTTGGAGCTGTTACAGTGAAGTTTCAATTCAGAAAAGGAGTTGCTTCTCCCCACGCTCCTGCGTTTGGGCTGAAGCTGTTGCTTGGTTGGTTTGAGGCATGGTGTTTTTTTTAAGCTCCATATTTAAAATACTCATTTAGTAGGAATTTACAGATTTATGGTACTGCTTTATGAGGCCTGTTGTGGGGTGATCCCTTTTTTCCCTTCTCTTTCTTGTGTTTGTACCCCAAGTGGGTCTCACAGGACCCTCCCTCCGCTGGCTCCCTCAGCCACGAGAAGCAGCTGCCTTCACTGATTGCTCTGTGCATTTTGGCATCTCCAGAAAAGCAGTTCAGTGATAATTTCCCATTGGTGGAGTGGTTTGTGGCTGTGCCAGTGTGGCTGGTGCTGGCAGTTGCACACTGAATCCTGGAGTGAATCTGAGCAGCACGTACGGGGCTGTGCTGCCAGAGCTGGCTTTGCTGCTTTGGACCTGCTCCTCTTCCAGTGCCCTCTAATTAGCTTTGGGCTTTTTTGTTGATTGTTTCTTTTTATTTTTTTTTTTTCAGCAGAGACTTATGAATAAATCAGGAGCCCTGTAGCAAGGGATAAATATTTAATAGTTTGACCTTTCCTTGCTTCCAACAAGCAGTGGTACCTCCCAGTGCTTGTTCAGTTTACATTGCGTTTGCTGGTTTGGAGAATTCTTGTTGATCAGGTTCCCCAACAAGAAGGGAAGCATGAAGCTTAGAACACTTCTACATGCTTAGGAGATCTTCAGAAATTACATTTAGTATTTCATCATTCTGACTAAAGTAACTGTATTTGTTTTCATGTTGATATTGTATGCCAAGGATTAAAATGACTGAACTGAGTTAAACAGACCTTGGCTGTGGAGGGAACCAAGCCCTGCACATATTTGGGGCTGAGGTGTGTGAGTCTGCAGAGTTCTTCAGAGGGACAGCCCCAGATGGTGGGAGTGGAGGATGGCCAGACTGGGCTGTTGGAAAGTGCAGGTGTGTGACAATTGTGGAAGGAGAAATCAGCACACAGTGGTCAGGGCTGAAGGAGAAGCTTCAGGATGATGAAGATCCTGATTAGAGGATGAAGTGGAGAGCAAATGGGTTGTCTTGGTGACCGTGTGACCTGCTGCCTGTACGTGGGGAGGTGCAATTTGCTCCTGGATAAATGCATAATTTAAATTCCTTATTTTATCTTAGTGCTCATATTACACAGCTCTTTTATATTTATAAACCAGGTTGGCTTTCAGGACTTCCTGCAGCCATTTCTGATGGCATTTTCTCTTGTACTCTTAGGCACTTTCTTTTACATGCACCCTTGGACTTGAACATTGAATATCTATAAGTGTGCTTCTCTTCCACAGCACTTTGATGTAATAACTGCTGGGACACTGAGTGAGGTTCTTGTTTGGGAAATTGCTGCTGATGTGGGTTTCTGCAAGTTGCTTGCAAATGAGAATTTTAAACTCAGTCCTTTTTCTGCTGTTTGGCAGCTGTTTGAGAGCGAGGGCTAGCAATTTCCATTAGGATTTTAGCTGAAGTTTTAATGGTTCTTCCTCCAGGTGCACTTGACCCTCAATACGTGAATGAATGTTTTCTCCAAGGTGCTTTTTTGCAATTAGATAACTGAGAAAATAGAAACTCCATTATTTTGTGATACTTAATGTTTCTAAAGGGGGCAAAAAGTGATGGGGTTTTGTGGGTAGTTCATTTTTCTTCAGAAAAGCTGTTCCTAAGCAGCTGAGAAACGTTCCCTGGTGCAGTTAATAGTCCTGCTGAGTCAGATACTTCCAAGAGGAGATGTTTATTCATCCTGTGCTGAGCCTACACAAGAAACTGACCCATTCCCAGGCTGTGTGGGTGCTGAAAGTCTCCTGTGGGTGATGTGGATGAGTCAAAGCTGTGTCAGGGCTGCTGGGGGGATCAGATCTGTGTTTCCTGGCCCTGCAGCCGGGGCTCTCCGCTGCTTTGGGGGATCCCGCTGAGGGATTACATTTTTCCCTGGGATGGGGTTGGCTTCTCTGGGACTTGCAGGAGCAGATGCTTGTGCTGACCAGAAGGTGGGAGGCTCCTGGTGATGATGCTTGAAAGTCGAGGTGGATTTTCAGTGATGGATATTTGCACCAAAGCGACAGAATTTCACGTGCTCCTGTTTTCCTCCTGCAGCTTCATGTTTCCCGTCGCAGGAGGTTTAGGTCCCCCCCAAGGTACGTATCCCCTTCACATTTTGAGCACAAAGTTCTTTACTTTAGCCCTAAACCTGGTCTGCAACGATGTTCAGAGGTGGGATTAATAATTGAACTCCATATTGAGCTGGTTTTATCCCTTGAATTCAGCTCTGCTCAAATGACCCTCACCCCTCTGTTGGGAAAACCTCCTGTGTATTAGGAGCATCACCAGAATCTGGATTAAAGGTCCAGGAAAACTACATCTCCCTTTTTAACCTGAATTTGCCTTTTAGATTCTGGTATTGAGTGTGGTATTTCACCTCTCTCTGCTTCATCTCCCAGCTGTGTATACCCATACTGTGTGGGTGTTGCAAGACCTGGTAAATATTTACAAAGCACATCAAGACCCTGGGACAAGAGTCACAACCTGTGTGGAAAGTATTAATACAATAGGAGAGCCTCAGCCTTAAATTGCCTTTGTTCTCATTCCTGATGCAGTGCTGTTTGTTTAATTAGGGGAAAATATGCAGAGAACTTACAGGGAAAATAGGGAGTTTTTAATTAAAATCTCAGGGACTGATTCATGGATTATTCCTGCCTGTGTCATGCCCTCCTGCAGTGTTTTTGCATAATTATCTCATGGTGTGCTGGGAAGTGTGTGTTAGTGTTTGTCTCCCAAGACAACAAAATGTGAGACAGGAAGATACTGAAACATAACACACTTGCTTTATTCAGTGAATTAATACATTCCAGCCTGATCTGAACTATTTTAGCTTTTACTGACAATTTTTTCCAATTTTAGCAAATTTAGCTTTTACTGACAAGTATTGTTACCGTTCAAACACATGTAGTGGGCTAATTAACCTAAAGTGTGCTAATTAACCTACAGACAAGTTATCCAGCCAGGTCAGAGTGTGAAATTGCTTTGTGAAAGGTTGACTTTATTGCCCAAGATTTATTTTCAGAAGCTGCTGCTTTCAAGAGAAATGGGAATTACCAGCAACAGTCATCCTGGTTAATTAAATCTTTTTAATTGGAAATGACCCTTCCCAAAATCATATGGGAAGAAACCCACGGAGAATCTTTAGGATGCTGGGAGAATTCATCAGCTTAGTTACTGAAAAGCCTTGTAGCATTTTTTTCCCTGTAGACTGACCAGTGTCTAAAATAAGGAAATTCTGTGGCTGCCTGCAGTGTAGCAAATTTTATTATTTTTATTCTCAAACAGTCCAGCAGAACTCAGAATTTTTTACTGTCCTTTGCTGGTTTAGTAAACAAAAAAGAGCAATTAAATGGAGGAGGCAGGATTAGGAAAGGTGAAAAAGAAAAGGCTTTTAACATTAACTGGGCACTTACCTTGTTTAATGTTTCATTGCAGGGATGATTCCTATGCAGCAGCAAGGATTTCCCATGGTTCCTGTCATGCAGACCAACATGCCAGGGATGATGGGGATGAATTATGGCTCCCAGATGCCTCCTGGAGCCATGACCATGCAGGTGTGTGGCAATGCAATGGGCACTGAAACTGCAGAGCCCCAGGCTGGCTTGGGTTGGAAGGGACATTAAAGCTCATCCAGTGCCACCCCTGCCATGGGCAGGGACACCTCTCACTGTGCCAGGGTGCTCCCAGCTCCATCCAGCCTGGCCTTGGGGGCTTCCAGGGATGGGGAGCCCACAGCCTCTCTGGGCACCCTGTGCCAGGGCCTCCCCACCTCACAGGGAAGCATTTCTCTCTAATATCCAATCTAAGCCTGCCCTCCTTCAGGTTAGGGCCTTTCCCTCTGTCCTATCACTATCATTTTTCTTTTCCCTTAAAGTAGCTTTGTCTTTAGTGCTGCTGTTGCTAATTGAGGGTTAAGAATGAAATATGAGCAGGTAATATTATGTTTTCTCTCTTTAAATCTCTTGTTTTCTATTTAGCACCGTATGTGCTTATGTACAAATTTGCACTTTGCTGAAATTTAATGTTTTTGCATGACTTTCTAGCCAAATTGCTGTGTCACAAACTGAATTTATTGTGTTTTGCCATCTCCTTACACTCCCTTCCCTCCCCCACCTGGAATTTATTATGTTATTTTGGCAAAATTTATAGTAGGAAGATGTTTTTATGAGAGCTGGTCTAAAAATAATAAACAACTTTTGTTCTCTTCCTACGTGTTCTGAGACCAAATGCAAAATGAACAGTAAGAAAAATAAATTATTTTCTGTCTCCTTCTATATTAGGCAGCTTTGCTGCTCTAAATGTCCCAGAATATATTTCTCAGCAAATGCTTCTGATACAGTTTATTCAGACAAGGTTCTTCTTGGCTGTTGCCATATATTGTTGGTTCCCTGGATATGTCTGGGAAATGCCTAGACCACATTTTCCAGCACCTGTGGTTGGTAGGAGGGAATATAAAATTATTATAAAATCACTTGGAATAGGAAGCAGAAATCCCAAGAAAACCCTTACTGGGCTGTGTAGGATGGCTGTAGCCTTCCTGCTCCTGGGGCAGGTGGGATTTGAAGGGCTGATTTTTGCCAATTTTCCCAAAAGCTGTGAGGGCTGTGATTCCTTGTGGAGAGGAAGAGTGCCATCTACTGAGGGCACTGCTCCTGCAACACTCCCCAGCGCCGGATTCTATGGGCTCCGTTTGACTGGCACTGCCTGCAGCTTGGAAAATAAAGAGAATACACTGGAATTGAAAAAAAAAAAACCAAACCTCAATTCCCTGGAGCTGTGTGCTGTGTCTGTTGTAGGGTGGCATGGCCCTGGGCCCGATGCCAGCAGCGGGGATGCCGTACATGGGACAGCCCTCCTTCCTGGGCATGCGCCCCGCCGCCCCCCAGTACACCCCCGACATGCAGAAGCAGTTTGCAGAGGAGCAGCAGTAAGTGATGCCTCACTGGCCCTTGGGGAATCCTTTTGGGAGGGGGAGATGTGGGCTCTTCTTGTTTGAGTATTGCTGGATATTGCATTGCCTCGGAAGTTTGTAGTGCTTGTCCAGGTCTGGGAAAAAGCAGGAGTGTGTGCACCAAACCATCTAAATTTGAGACAGTAGAAATGGAGAAATCAAGCACAAACCTGCCGTGAAAAGTCTCACAAATTTTTTTTTTTTTTTTTAATCATTTTCCTTCAGGAAGAGGTTTGAGCACCAGCAGAAGTTCTTAGAGGAGGAAAGAAAGCGGCGGCAGTTTGAAGAGCAGAAACAAAAGCTGAGACTCCTGAGCAGTGTGAAACCCAAGGTATGGCCGGATAATGAGAGGGATGCTTCTTTCTTCAGGTTTTTTTTTTAATAGCTTTTAATGGACGGGTGTCTTTCAACAACAAATCAGTGGGGAATTGCATGAGATATCAGATTATGGCTTGAAAAACCTCTGGAAGAGTTAGTCCTTTACACACTCTGCCAGCAGCAGGCATTGCTAATTCTGGTACTGAAGAGGTGTGGGTATTGGAAGAAAACTGAGCTGGTCTGTGAAATTTTCAAATGTTTTCTGTGCTCTTTCAGACAGGTGAAAAAAGCAGAGATGATGCTTTGGAAGCCATTAAAGGGAACTTAGATGGTTTTTCTAGAGATGCTAAAATGCACCCAACACCAGCAACACATCCAAAAAAGCCAGGTTTGTAATTTTCCTCATTTCCCTCTGAAAATAAAACTGCAGCGTTAGAAATCCTCAGCAGGCGGAACTAATTCCAACATGTATTTTTATTTGGTGGTACAAAATGAGTGGATTAACAGTTTTGTAAAATCAAATGTCATCCTGGCAACTGTTTGCTTGGTCTGGGTATGAGGGTGAAATATTAGATATCAGCCTCTATTCAAAGACTTGAAATCTTTACCAGAAAGCCTCATGTGCTGTGCTGAATGTGAAACATCAAGGAAATTGATAAAGCGTTTGTTCTTTTCTAGTCAAAGCGTTAATTAATGTTTTGCAGAGTGCTTTTGAAGATGAGAAGTGCTATTTAAGTGCTAAGAATGATCAAAACCATGTATAAAGAAAGATTTGAGTGGAGTGTCACAGCTGGCTGATGTCGTTGGGCATGGTCAAACCAGGCCTCTGTTCTCAGTAATTACACTGGCAACAATTGCCTCTTCAGATTTCTTACGGTCTGTAAATGTAGATTTTTTAGTGTCTAGCCTGAAACAAAGCTTATTTAGGCAAGCTTTTTTCTATATAAAATTTGTGTTTCTGCTGTGGATTCACTCCTTGGTAAGTTTGCAGTTACACATGGTCTTTGACAACTTCCTTTTGTCTGTAGATTTTCTTGCCCTTCACCAGTTCTGTTAAAATGGGTAACACTGGAAGGGATCAAGCAGAAAATTGTCTACATGAGCAGACATTTCTTTTGTATCTTAATGGTATATTGCTGAGTTTCTGTGGATAAAACATTCCTTTGAGGGAGAATGTCCCCCTGACAGACCCCATTATGTCACTTTGAAATATTACCTCTGGATTTGTTTTGACCCTGTCTGCTTAAAACAGACAGAATACTTTCACAGCCAGTGTTAAGAACCAAGATTCAGTGGTTACATCCTAAAAACCTGGGAGAGAAGATGCGTGGTTGGAGGTGGCTGCTCAGTTTTGCCTTGTGTTTGCTACTCTGGCAGTGACACCCTTCACATCTGTCACCACACACACTCCACGCTGCTCCTCCTTGCCCATTTGCTGTGTATTCCCCCAGTGTTTGCCACTTTTCCCACATTCCCACCCTTATTCCTCATCACTTTGCCTTGTGTGTTCATTCCATTTGCAGATCATCCCACACCATCCCATTGTGCTGTGTCTGTTTCCCATTCTGCTTTTCTTGATGATGAAGAATTTAGTGACTTTATGCAAGGGCCTGTTGAAACCCCCAAACTGGTGCCTCAATCCACCTCTCAGCCTTTCCATCCTGCCACTGAGGCTGGGCAGCTGCTTTCAGAGAGGGCTGTGCTCCATCCTGTCCCTCCAGCCCAGGCTCCAGTGTTATCCACCCTGCATGGTACAACTGGGCAGGTTCCTTATTTTCCTACCTCTGCATCTCCATCCAATACCCATAAAACAGGTAACTCTAAAGTATCTTCTTTTACATGTCACCCTCTGAGCTACACAGAGTCTTTATTTGTTGGGATTTTTTTTTCAGTCTGGCTGGAAAAAATAATTTAGGCAATTTAGCAGAAACCTGCTGATCCATGGGAGAAGATTATTTAAGTCCTCTTCTCCCTTCCCTTAGAACTGCCTGTAAAAGCAAGTCATGTGTGGATCCAAATACTGCTAAATATACACATGCCTGAACTTAGGTGAATTAAATCTTGTGTTTTAGCATAATCCTAAGTCTTTGTGGTAGAAACAGACACGGTTGAGATGGTGGTATATGAAATAATGATTGTGCTGCTGTGGAGCACTTGTGTGCTTCCTCCCTTGGAGGCTGAAGGGACGTTGGTGAAATGAGCATGAAGAATTTTGGAGATGTAAGTAGATACTGAGCACTTCTGCTCCTGATGCCTGGATGATTGTGCAACAATAACCCTAATACAGGAAATAGTTTTGTGTCTTCCTCCTCTTACTTGTTTTTTGCTTGTTGAATTTGTTGTGTTTGTGGTAAGGGCAGAACCAGACTCTGAGAGTGTCCAGAGAGGGTGGTGCTGTTGGTCTGAGCTGGGGCTGATCATCTCTAACTCATCAGTGGAACCAAAAGTACTTTTCCTTTGGAAAATGTGGAAGTGCAGTCTGGGCAGTTCATAACAAAGTATAAATAATTCCTCCTGCTGTTTATTCAGGCTCTTCCTTGGAGGAGAAAGCCTTAGCTAATGGCTCAGATGAATCTGAACAAGAGCAAACCAAACTTAAAACGTCCGAAGGTGGGCACAAAGCCTCTGCTGCAAGCCAAGCCCATCCCAGTCTCACCAGCAGTGACTGGGATGTTGCAGGTGGACATGAAAGTGGTCCCACTGCTGCTGCAGAGGTGCACAAGGCTTCAGAACAAAACAGAGCAGTTGAAGAGTGTGGTGAGCAATCGAAACGTTTGACAGAATTTCAATCTAATGAGATGCTGCTTGGTGCTAACGCTCTGTTCACTAATTCCAAGGCCAACCCTGCCTAATTTTGCTCTGAATGCCTGCTTGAATAATATGTCAGTGCCTCCTGCTCCTTGCTCAAAGTGTAACTGCCATGATTTTGCTCTGAACTTTCTCCATGTGAGTTTATTGTTGTAATCACCTTTAACATGTTGGTTTAGTCAGGTTTGCTGTTTTAAAATATTCTGTCCTGTCCTGGGGAAAAAGAAGTTGTGCTGTCTAAAGACATTTTTAAAAAACTATTTAGGGAAACTTACACTGAAATGGCCAATGTCATGGTGGGCTTTAATCTTTTAACCTTGAGGGGATAAAATCTTGCCAGGTTAAAACTCTCAGCTAGATAATGCTTGTTTCTCAAGTATTTGCTGCTCATACACATTATGTCTAAAACTACCTGTGCTTTAGGGGTGAATATTCAAAAGATGGTCTAGATGAAAACTTAAAACAAGGTTTTGTTCCAGTTTGGATTTTGTTAAAACTGTTGACTGAGTGTGGAAGGGGGGGTTAAAAACTGAAGAATAACGAGATCTGAGGAAGTGGTAAATTTATTTTACTTGCTTGGTGAAATGGAAGGAATTGCTTATATTAGAATATGCTTGGAGTTGTGGGGTGATTAGAAATTAGACTGCAGTCAGGAGGTGATCCATGTGGAAGATGAGGAGATGCAAGGGTACTGGGAAAGACAATGAAATCTGAAACGATGCTGATTTGGTCAGAGCTCCATCCAGGATGAGCATAAAATTTGCTGAGGGAGACTGAGGAGAAGAGTCCACATAGTGGAGAAGGAAATAACTGATTTTCAGGGAGTGAAGTGTGACAGATCATGTTACAAAAGCCTGTAGTAGTGAAGGTGGCTGTGGTGTCCCCTGGGGCTGAGGACTGGGGGCAGTGGATACGGGTTTGTGGATGTGGGATACGATCTTGCTGAGGTTCAGTCACTGGGCAGTTTGTGGGTTTCCCAGGGAAGGATGTTCTGGGGGAACACTGTGGGGTTTGTGGTAGGTATGGATTGATTTATGCCACAAATAGCCCTGATAGCAGAGAGCTGATGGGAAGCTGAATTTGTGACACAGAACTGCTGTGAAACTTGAAGACAGCGAGACTTTAGGTTCTGGACATTAAGAGGGAGGCACGTGAGGAGCACCTTATTTCATTACATATATAACTATAACCTATTACTGCCAAATCATTCCAGTTATTATTTCATATTCCTGCAGTATCTGTTTCTCCTCTGAGCACAGTGATTCCTATCTGAAATCTTTGCCTGAAATGCTGAATGATGCTGACAGCTGTGGTGTAGTCTCTTAAGATCATTGTACTCTGTATCCTAACACAACTGTTTTTCTTACTGAATGGAATACCTTTAGGAGTTGGAGTGTTCCCTCCCCAGGACCCCATCCAGCAAATTATGCCTCCCTGGATTTACAACGACAGCTTGGTGCCAGGTAAACCAACAGTGGGCATTTGGCCAGGTGGGCAGTGCAGGGTGTGGACATACCTGTGCTAGCGTGGCCACCTGTTGATCAAAGTCTTATTCCCTTATCAGAGGAATCCTGGATCTTTGATTTGTCACAGATTTATGATGTCTTATCTGCATTTTAAGAAACAGGGGTTTTATTCGAGCATGTTAACAAGTTCTAGATTAAGCATTTGTGGCAGCAGCTTAACCCAGCAGAGGATGCATTGCTAATAATGCTGCTTTCATGGGTATTCTGGTTTTTGGCATGTCTTATAATTAGGCAGGCTCATTTCTGAAGGCTATTTGTCTTCTATGTATAAATAACACAGTGAATAGAAAATGAATTGCTGTAGTAAATATTGATTACACTGAGGTTTAAAGGCATAAGGCTCTTAGAACTATCTTTTTATATGAGTTATCCTGCAATTTCATTAAAGGAATGTGGTTTGAAATGCAGCACTAAGTGTATTTTATATAAAATATTTCTCTGCTTGAGTTAAACTTGCCTGTAAAGACCATCCAATAACACATTTAGATGAAACATGATGATACAATACAGTGCCAGAATGCTCCTGATTTGATATCATGTTGAGTTTGAGACAACATAAAAAAGCTATAATATTTGAAAAGAGCAGTTGTCGCTGTCTAACACTGCCTCCCTCACAACAGAACTGTACAAGAAAATCTTAGAAACCACTTTGACTCCTGCTGGGATTGACACAGCCAAGCTCTACCCCATCCTGATGTCCTCAGGGCTGCCCAGGGAGACCCTGGGGCAGATCTGGGCCTTGGCCAACCGCACCACGCCCGGGAAGCTGACCAAGGAGGAGCTCTACTGCGTGCTGGCCATGATAGCAGTGACCCAGGTATGGCCTCACCTGGCAGCCCCCCGGGCAGCCTGCCCTGCCTGTGTGTCAGCACCTCCAGGAAAATACTGCTTCTGGTCGAGACCAGAGGAGAAACTGCCCTTGCCACTTCAGTGGGATTAGAATTTTATCAATTTCATCACTTACATTTCAATTTTCTTTAGTGTCAGTTGCAGTTCTTAGATACAGTTGCAAAACACATGTATATATATATTTAATATCAAATGCAACAAGTGAGTAAATGAGGCTCTGAGAAGAGAACTTACTAACACTTAATATGAAGTTCAGAGTTACACACTAAGGCAGCACAGAATCTGAAAAACATGAAAGCTAAAACTTAAGGCATCAACAGGACAAGAATATATGGCCTCAAGCTGTGCCAGGGGAGTTTCAGCTGAAACATGAGGAAGAATTTATTAATGGAAAGGGTTTTCAAGCCCTGGAAGGGGCTGCCCAGGGAGATGGTGGAGTCCCCATCCCTGGAGGTGTCCAAGGACCAGCTGGACGTGGCACTCCATGCTCTGGGCTGGGTGACAGGATGGGTGAAAGGTGGGACTCAATGGCCTTGGAGGCCTTTTCCTACCTCAGTAGCTCTGTGTTGAATATAATAATTCACTTACACGGACCTTGATGGCGTGTTGGGATGTGGGAGGTTTGCTGGGAGCTTGGCCAGTGCCCTGCTCGTTGTCGGCATCAGTACCACAAGCTGCAAACTGGCCCTGAGGGCACAGGACACCCTTTTATCGAGGCTGCACATGTAACCATGTCTGTCTGCTTGTTGCCCCTGCAGAGAGGGATCCCTGCCGTGAGCCCTGACGTGCTCAACCAGTTTCCAGCCGCGCCCGTCCCCACCCTGTCCGGGTTCCCGGTGCCGCTGCCCGGCGGGGTGAGCCAGCCCCCGCTGCTGCCCGCCGCTCCCCCGGCCTCCGTGGGGCTGGGCATCGGGCCCTCCGTGATGGGCATGAGCATTCCCGGCCCTGCTCCTGCGCCGGCCCCGGCCGCGGCTGCAGCCCCGGCTCCAGCGGGAGGAGCTGCAGCACAGCCTCCCGGAGCCTTCCTGCCCTCCTACCCGCCCGGCCAGGTGAGCTCGCTCCCTGCCTGGAACACCCCTTCCCTGCCAGGGAAATCAGCCTGGCACTTCCAAACTTACATGGTGGTAACTGGTTATAGGTAACTGGCAAAAAAATGGAGCTGAGATCCAGCATGTGACATCTGAAAATGTGACATGCCACTAAGGGCATGCTTTTATTTTTTCAGTTCTTTCTGGTGGCATTAGAAGAGGTACAGAAGTGTTCTGTATTGCAGAGAGGATTTTAGTTGTAGTTAGGATTTTGTAACGCACATAAAATGGAATTTTAAGTTAAACTGCACAGCAGGCTCTAATAGCTGGTAAAATAGGAGTTTTCAGGAGCAGTTGAGAACACTGAAAACCTTCAGTTTGCAAAGGTAAATCATGTGGGGGATAAATTTTGCTGTTTGCAGACATGGCTCATCCTTCAGAAAATACTTTTTGCGGTGCCATTAATTTTAAATTAGTCATTGATTTAAATTATTAATATTTGTCCTGTATTAAAAGATGTCACGGCTATGATCAATAACACATTTATTGTGAAAGGAGTATAGCTTTTCTGTTGTGCATTATTGCTCCCTGTAATCCTGTGTGCTTGAATAGGGTGAGGTGCAGACGAAGTGGAAATGCTGGTGTTGAAAGGTTCTTTTCCTTCTTTTTTTCCCTCTTAATCACACTGCTCCGAGCCGCTTTCGTGCTGTATGACAGTTTGAAGAGCCAGCAGCATAGCAACTCATGTGTTGTTTGTAACTCAGGTAGTAAAACCAGAAGATGATGACTTCCAGGAGTTTCAGGATGCCTCAAAGTCTGGCTCCCTGGATGACTCCTTCACTGATTTCCAGGGGGACACAGCCAAAGCAGCCAGTTCACAGCACCGCAGCAGGTACCAGGTCCTTGGTGTTTCTGTCATTTCTCTGGCCAGTGCATAAATTTTTGATACCTGACTATAAATCTCAACTGAAACATCATTCAGACTCCGGCAATCCTGGCTTTTCCTTTGGGAGCCAGGATGTAATTCCTGATCAGGCAGGTTTTGTATAACAAAATAAATAAACATGTTTCCTCCTTTTGATAGTTTACAATCACCCTTTCGAGGTCTACAAAGACTACAAAATTTCAGCCTTCTTTCCTCTTTATGCACCTCCCAGGTGTCTGATTGTAGACAGACACATTTTCTGGGTAGGAACCGGCTGTTCTTAGTGGCAAACAGAGCTCTGAATTCCTTGTGAGCCCTGATTACCAGGTGCTTCCTCAGCAGTGACATCAAATGGGGATGCTCAACCCAGTTGTTCTCTTACACTGTGGCAGATGGCTTCTGTGTAAGAAATAGAATTTTGCTGATGGCAGTCCAGAATCTTTTGGTTTGGAAGGGACATTAAAGATCAGCAGTTCCCTTCACTACTATGGGCAGAGAGACTTCCATTAGACCAAATTGCTCCAAGCCCTGCCCTGCCTGGCCTTGGACACTCCCAGGGATGTCAGTCAGTGCCACATCGATCTGAAGATGCTGATTTAAGTATATCTTGTGTTAGATGTCATTTTGGAGCTGAAGCTAATCTGTTACTGAAAGTTTTGACAGAGAACTGTTTATAAGTTGCACAATGGGAAGTAGAGGATCATAAAAAATATTTCAAAAAATGGTGTTTCTTCTTCACTGCAGCGGTTCTCTTTATTCAGTTGTGAAAGCGTTCAGTTTTGAACAAAATGTTACAATGAGCTATAATCTAATTGCTTATGGAGCTTTATTTAAAAAAAAAGCCATCTGTGGAGTACAGCTGATTAACCATTCCATTTGCCAAGATTGCATATCTAATAGCCTGCTTTGCAGGGATGGGAAATTTAATTATATTACCATAAGCTCTATTTTTTTGCCGTTGCACTGTCTGTCTGCAAGCATCACAGACCAGCATCAGCACATGTGTGCAAGTGCTTCGTTTGTGTGTTGCTTGTAGGCTGCTGATAAGGAGATTTAAATGGCTCTGGAAAGATTCTTGCTGCAGGCTGAAGAATGCAATAGAAATTCATTCAGGTTTTCAATGTGAATGACACAAACTGGAGGTAGAATGCATCATTCATATGTAAAGGATGTTGTTGTGTGGAGCTGCCAAGGTCTGATAACGGGGCTTGTGTGGAGGGCAGGCAAAGCTCCCTCCTAAATCTTCCAGCATTTGCTAACAAGGTGTTAGCTTGTTGTGGCAGTTTTACTGGATAAAATAGAGTGTGTTTATGCAAAAAGACTTGCTTGTGTAACTGTGCACTAATCCTTATTTTGCTGACTAGATACCTGCCTAAACTCACTGATTGGCACTGACAGAAGTTCAAAGTTATTCTTTTCCTTCCTTTGAACAGTGATCCCACTTTATTATCCTAATTTTACAATATGTAATGAGATATAATCAGAATTAGATAAGCTGAAAGTATGGAGCTGTCAAAATCTCAGTGCAGTTTTAACTCTTAACTGTATCTAGTTCTATCAGGGGGAATTCTCAAAGGGATAAATTAAGCAGCAGTGATTTCCTGGGGTCTGTTTGTGTGCTCCTTCTCTCTTGGGCTATGAATTCCTTGGTGTAAAGTTCTGGAGTGTTTTGTTCATGGTTTTGATAGAAATTAAAATCAAGAATGCTGCAAATTGACATTGAACTGAAGAAATGTGATTAGGTGAGATAAAGTGGGAATTTACCCAGCTGAGGTCACGTACATCAGGGGCTGGATTAAACACTCATTAAGGCAAAAGGTTAGGTTTAGGAACCAAATTGTGTAGGCATAATAAGAAGCTCCTTTAAATAAAACCTGGAAATGCAGATTTCTTACGGATAAATTAAGGAACTTTGCTTTTATCTCTTTTGTTTTTAGTGTTCCTTCTTTACTAATGCCACTCCCAGGTACTAAGCCACTCTCGCCAGCTGATAAATATGCTGTGTTTAAAGGAATGGCAGCTGAGAAGCCTTCTGAGAGTGCAGCTGTTTTTGGAGGTAAAAGGACAAATACACAACCACTATGAGCAATTTATTGTACAATTTCATATATCTTCTTTTTGGCATTGATAAGATATTAATATTTAAAAATCAGAGCATTAATATATTAATTAATATAACGTTTTCTGTATTAATTTGTAATTTTGCTGTATGAATTCACCATTTATCTGTGTAAATGTATTTCTTTTCTCCTCTTCTCTAGATGCAGGGGACAAGTACAGCGCTTTCCGGGAATTAGAGCAACCAGCAGAAAGCAAATACTTGGGTAAGCACTGGGGCTTTATTGTGTCTTCATTATCATTTTTAGCATTTCTCTTTGAGCTGCAGAATTTCCATCTCTGCAATTCTAAAGTAATGGTGGTGCTGCTTCTCTAAAACACTTGGTAGGAAGTATCTTGAAAAAACAGGGCACTATCCTGTTGGAACAATGTGCTGATGGTATTTCTGGAAGGTTAGCAATCTCTTCTGGGTGCTCCTGAGTTTTATTTTAAAGTAGTGATGTGGTTGGAATTTGTTTTAAGTAAGGAGTCATTCATTTATGAAACCCCTGTGGTGTTTTGTGAGCTTCTCGTGCTTGGAACCTCCTCAGGATTAAAGGCTTGCAGTAAAATGAAATAACATTTGATCTCTTTCTGTACATGTTCTAAAATATAGAAAGTTGCTGTATTTGCCTGCTGTCAAGGTCTGACCACTCTTAACCCTTTCACCAGCTTACATTTCTAATGGAAAAGTTTGCAATTCTTCAGTAAGTTTAGTTTGCTGTGCTGTTGCAGTTTTGATCAATGAGTAGCAATTTCAGGAATATTTATATTGTTGCTGAGCCAAATGAATTTGTTTGGAGGGGAGGGAGAAGGGAATAAAAGGTCAGGTGTAGTTGTGGTCCTTTACTGCCATTATTAAGAGTAGTCTTTTAAATCTTGGTTTAACTGATTTAAAGTGTGACACAGTGGTAGCTTGAGAATTAAATGCTAGTGGTGTATTTGTAAAACAGAAGAAATCTATTTATTGGACACTTGTCTTCAAGTAAGCATCAATACTTTAAAATTACAAGTAGTCCAATTATGTACATGCTGGTGAATGGGTTAAACAATATTTTCATGTTCAAAAGAAGAAAGCTATAAAATTAGCACACCAAAATATTTTATGTAAATTCGATGAAAACATTGTTACCTCATGTTGGTTTTGTCTCAGCCATCTGGTGATCCCACCTGAAAAAGCTGCAGTGTTTCAGAGGGAGGAAGGGAGGAATTGCTTCTGTAAAAAGCAAATACTGTATTGGTACAAGTGAAATTCAAAATTACATTTATTGTTTGGCAAACATGAAGAGGATGAGGTGGGGAGAAGAACTTGCATGGAGGCCAAATAAGGCAGTATTGATCTCCTTTTGAATCTATTTGTCGTGGTGTGTTTTGATATTAACTCAGTGTAAAGGGAGTTTAATATGGCTCTGAGGCTATTTGAGAGAATTAAGTGTTTGCTGGAGTGAAAAGTAGAACCCCTGACCTTGGCACTTGTGTGGCTCATGGAAGTTGAGTTTGCAGTTCCGTGTGCATCCCGAGGTCTTTCACTTAAACAGTTTGTCTGAAACCTTCTGACACTGCATGAAATAATTTGCTTGCTTGCATGGTGTGTGTGTGCTGTGTTTATTGGGCAGGATTTAACTGTTGTTTTCTCCCTGTTTCCATTCCCAGGAGAGAACCTTGCAGAGTTCAAGCCCACAGGAGCCGACGATGGTTTCACAGATTTCAAAACCGCTGACAGCATCTCCCCGTTAGAGCCACCCTCCAAAGACAAAACCTTCCCTGCAGCCTTCCCTCCTCTGCCCACTCAGCCAAAACAGCCAACACAAGCCAAGACCCCTTTGAATCTGGCAGACTTGGAGCTCTTTTCCTCTCCTGGAGAAAACAAGCAGCAGCAGCAGCAGCAGCCATCCTTCCCACCTGCCTTTAACACCTCCAAACCGGGCTCCTTCCCCCCTCCACCCCTTCCGTCGGCCTCTGCCCAGCCAGCACCCGGCAAAACTTCGAGCTTAGCTGATGACTTTGGAGAGTTCAACCTTTTTGGGGAATTTTCTAACGGCGCATCAGCCAGTGGACAAGATGACTTTGCAGATTTTATGGCTTTCAACAACAGCGGGGGGTTCTCCGAACAAAAACCTGATGACAAATACAATGCACTCAAGCTGGAGGCCAGCCCGGGAGCTCAGGCTGGCTCCTCAGGCAGCACAGTGAAGGGTGGGCAGAGCTCTGCCACCACTGCTACGCCCACCAAATATGACATCTTCAAGCAGCTGTCCCTGGAAGGCTCCGGAGCGGGCTTCGAGGAGGCCAAGGACGGCGCGCTCTCCTCGGCCAAGAGCGATGATGACTTTGCTGACTTCCACTCCAACAAATTTTCTTCCAGCAGCGCCGAGAAGTCGCTGGTGGACAAAGTGGCAGCTTTCAAGCAGGCCAAGGAAGACTCTGCCTCGGTGAAATCCCTGGATCTGCCTTCCATCGGCGGCAGCAGCGTGGGCAAGGAGGACTCCGAAGACGCGCTGTCTGTTCAGTTTGACATGAAACTGGCTGATGTGGGAGGAGATCTTAAGCATGTCATGTCTGATAGCTCTTTGGATTTGCCAACAGTTAGTGGCCAGCATCCACCAGCAGCAGGTGAGGAACTGGTTAGATTGCTCTGGTAACGTAGGTGGTGCAGATTCCGTGTTCTCTGTGCTCAATTACAGTATTATGCACTCGTCTTTCAGTAGTGGAAGACTCCTCAGTGTGTGTCCCCGCCAGCCACGGCCCCTCAGCAGGGCACTCTTTAGTTTTTGTCTTAGAAGACTATAAATATAAATAGCTGGAACAGTTTGAACTCCAGGCCAGTTTATTTTTGAGATTTAACATCATCACACTGGTACCTGTTCGCTATTGGCACTTAAGGGACTCAAGTGGAAAATATTCCAGTGCAAACAATGTCATTCCGTTTATATCAGCAAGATGATGGCAGAGTCTCACTTTAATCTCTTGTTTTCCACAAAGCATTTGGCCTGGGGGCTTCCCCTGGCTTCCCAAGGGTCACTAATTGGGGCTGTTAATGAAGCTGACTAATCACCAACACCAGTGTATTCCCCCTACAGTGGGGCTCAGTCTGGGTAGCCAGGATTTTGCAGGACTGCAGTTGTAGAGTATTTCACACACCTTCCAGTGTTAAATCCCTCGTGGGAATCATTGTGCCAAGGGGCTGCAAGTGCTGGTCTCATGATTGGGAGCTCTTGGACCTAAATTCAAACCATGGGACTTTCACTTTATCCTTATCAGGTTTCCACCTTCATTAATTTCCCTTTATGACAACATTCCTGAGGGAGTGAACTGACCATCTCTGACCTGATCACATATCATAAAACAAATTTCCCAAGTGTCCTGCTTTTTCTTTTCATATATACATAGGAGATAAGCTGTAGTTCAATGTTTTGTGGCCTTCAACAACACGGGAACCATTACTGTGTTCTAGGACAAGTTTTATGCAGTCAAAGGCTTTTCTGAACAGGGGGACATACAAACTGTAAATGTAAAAGCTCTTACTGCAAGAATTGGTTATTTCCACATGAAATATTTCTTCCATTTTTTGCAGATATGGGTAGAGAAAAAATATACAGTACTGTAATTTTGCATTATATGATATTTTTAAGTAGGGGAGAGAATTAAGTCGGCAACTTCGATGTGGAAGATACTCTCTAACAGGGTACAAAATATCAGGAATAATTTATTAGCAAAGACATTTAATTTTCATATTACTGCTTGGGAAGACTCCAAGTTGAGTGAGCTGTCAAAACGTAGCACCAACAGTGTATTCTTGAATGTTTACTTTGGGTTTGAAAGCACTTTTTCCTAATATTTTTCTAGCCTCTTTTGGTGGTAGTTTGACTTCTGTAGCTCTTTACAGGACGTGTGCTTTTGCCACAGCAATCCGTGATGAAAATTTGCTGTTTGTGGCAGGAAAGCCTCTTCTTTTTTGTTTGTTTCAAGGGGTTAGCCCTTCATGTGCTTGTTGCTAAACTTTTGAACTCTGAAGTATTAATTAGAAGCTATTTTTATTAAACTTAACTCTGTATTCTCCTATGGTGCCAAGTTAGATATTATTCCAAAAGGGAGAGTTTTGCTCCATTTAGCTGTTTGGTATTTGGTAGCAGGAC
The DNA here is from genome assembly GCA_013401135.1 of Cettia cetti. NCBI lineage: Eukaryota > Metazoa > Chordata > Aves > Passeriformes > Sylviidae > Cettia > Cettia cetti. The sequence continues at coordinate 28,388 of VZUI01041428.1, read as the reverse complement.
ACTGCTACAAACACTCCTGTGCTCATGTGTTCCTTTCTGTGTGTTTGATGCATTTCAAGCTGTGAACTGCTGATGGTCAAGTCCTTTTTTTTCTTCTTTTTTTTTTTTTTTTCAGTTTACATGAAGTTAAAAAGCAAATTTTTTTCTTTTTTCCTCATCGTTTCCTTCCATCTGTAAATCTAATGTCAAAAAGGGACAGTATCCCTTTGTATCCTCACTGCTGGGAGATTGTCCCGGGGAGCTGCATGTGTGCAAGCCCTGTGTCACATCTCCAGGGGAACAGCAGCAGGACAGAGGTGCTGAGAGATGATTTGACTTTGTGATGTGCCCACACAGAGGTGTTTGTCCCTTGGCTCTGAGGTTTGACATTTGTAGCTTCCAGGTATGGGCAGGTAGGTGCTTACGCTGGGAATTAGGGAGAAATCCTTGGCTTGCTTCCCATGCCAGGGCCCTGTGGTCTCTTGAGGGATGAAAGGTTTCCAGTTTTCCTCTCTCCAAAGGGGATACAGTCTCTTTAAACTGGGCTCTGGACTCTCTGTGTGGAAGGCAGATGATGCTAATGTTGCCTGATTTCTCTTGCATTTACTCCGTATAACCCTTTGAGCACTGGCTGCATGCTGTTAGTTTGAACCAGGCTGCTTCTTTTACACCAAATTTACTCTTCACTCCCAGTTGAGAGCATTTGAACAGCACCTGCTCCTGTTGGGTGAACCTGATTTGTTCTTCCTGCCAAAGGTTGCAGCGAGAGGAGCCCTGCCCTGGGCACCCTCAAAGGGTTATCTGCTGCACTGACACTCCTGTAAAGTACCTTTTTCTTTGGCATTACTGGAGATTCTCTGTATATTTTAATCAACTGCAGGGTTTTTTTGCTGCTTTTTCTAATGTCTGATTTCAACTAAACATTTCCTGTGTGAATGTGCCTTTTCAGATCTGCTTTGATATCTCTCTTCTGCAAGTATTGACCTGCATGCTTTACTCTGATACCGCCCTTCCGAGCTCCTCTGTATCACTATCTTTTGTGATCTGTAAGTCCTGCTGTGTTAATAAATATTATCTTGGCATATTTTGAAAACGTGGGGATGTGTGTGATTTGTTGCAAACCAGCAATGTATCTCTTTTTCCTCAAAAATATCGAGTTTAAGGTTCTAGTATCCCCTTAAGCTGGTGGGTGCCTTTCTCTTGCAGAGAGTGTGGGTGAGCTTCTTTCTCCTCTTCCAACGCTTTGACCTGGCTCCCTGTCATCTTCTGAATCTTTACATATCAGCCTAAATAATATTTTTCCAAAGATCTGTGTTTGAGAGGGATGGAGTGGAGGAAATGTGTGGTGGCTGAAAAACTGAAAAACTGTGTTGCAGTCTAGACTTTTATGAGCAGAAACCCACTCAATAATATTCTGATGTTTATCTAGCTAATCCAGTGTGAGTTAACCAGAACCCCAAAGTAAATTTTCCATTTGGGAAGTTCTGCCTTTTAAATATTGAAACTTTCCACCGTGAATGACAGCTGCAAGTTTGTGGCATGCAATTATGTCACTTCAAATTCCTCCAGCTCCTGAGCCACTGACAGCTTGGGATTAGCATGAAATTAGCAGACAAGGTAGAAAGCTAAAAATAATTGAGATGTGGAATAGTTAAAATGTTGTGGGGTTTTGGAGTTGCCACGAGCAGAAACCAGCCCAGGAAGCAGAATGTGGCTTTTCTTCTTTACACCGAGCTGGAGAGACTTTAAAAGGGAAAAACAGAAAAAAGGGAGAAAACCACAACACCCCTCCTTGGTTCTGGAGATCAGCAGGTCGTGCCCAGCCCTGAAGGTTTTTAAACCAAAGCTTTGAACATAAAGCTGAGAACCTAGTTCTGCAGGGCTCGTGCAGTTTGTGTTTGTTCAGCCCATCATTCCTGGAGGAGGGAGAGGAACGTTCCTGACTGTATTTATTATGTTTTTGTCCAGACTTGACAGTCAGATTGCCTCCCTTGCCCTCATTTGGGTTAATTCTGCACACAGCAGAGCTTATCCAGCCTGCTTTATCCTGGGAGGGCTCTGGCAGGGAGGACGTGGATGTGTTTGCCATGGCCTTCCCAAGGGCCTCTGTGGCACTGAGCTCCCAGTGTCAGCTCAGGGGTTTGATTTTGCTGTGAAACGTTATTTATCGTGATCATTTCAAAATAAGTAGCGAATCCTGTAATTCCACAAGGTTTGGAGGCTTTTCTCTCCTATTTCTTTGATTTTCATCTATCTTGCAGTTGGCATTATTGACAGTTTCCACCTCAGCTACGGCCATTCTTTAGAGAAAGCAAATGGGAATAATTCCCTTATTGTGAGCTGTTCCAGGCTTCCCCAGCTGAGAAATGGGCTTTGGATTTTTCTGCTTGCTGGCAGGCGTGACACTGCTAGCAGCACTGCACGAAGCCCGTGTTCCTGCAGGCTGACCTCCTCTGCTCAGGTGGAGCCCCAGGAAAGCAGAGAGCAGGTGGTGCCTGTCCCCCTGCAGGCTCTGGGTTCCTGCTCAGGCTGGGGGATGTTCCCAGGGTAACAGCACTGCTGCTGCTCTGCTGGGAGCAGAGCTCCACAGCTACCACCTGTGTCACCCTAACAACCAAAACGTGGCACCAGAGTTAGGTTTATTCATCAGGCTTTAGTATCCACTGAAATACAAAAACCTGAAAGTCTCCTGTTCTGGCTGAAATCCCTAAATTTATTCCAGTGTTCCTGAATTGTCTTTCTCAGTTTTCTTCAGGCAGTCACTAATGCTGTCAAGGGTTTTCCTTAAATGATTAAACTGTTGACATTGAAGGCTCCAGCTTGTAATTTGCCTCCAGCCATAACTTAATCCCTGGTAGTTGAAATAAATTATTATAGTTGGCTCAAATCAGGGGTGGCAAGTTTTTCTGTAGATGAGATAAGACTGGGAAACAGAATTTTCACTGTGTTTCATGCTGCTGTACGTTACTTGCAGCCAGTGCTCTGCCTTGGCTGGCTCCTGCAGGAGCACCTGGTCCCAGGTGTTGATCAGGCAGCTTGGACTTGGGGTTCCACGTGCTTGTTTTTCATACTTCTCACTAAATTGTTTTAGGACTGCTTGAGCTGTTAACACTGACTCTGAATGCAGTGTTTCCTCTGTAATACAATATTCCTAGGAAGGAGTTTATTCACTGGAGTGATCCTTCTGGAATTACGCAGAAAAATCAAATGTACAGAATCAAGCCATTATATTTCACCTGACCTCTTCAGAGGTTTTGTGTCAGCCTGAATTCACACACAGAGCATCTTGGCTCTTCGTTTGTGAATAATTAAGCTGTTGTTCTGCCTTCCCTGCCCTGACCTATTGATTGCAGGCCAGTTCAGGATTCCCCCTGGAGCCTGCTGCTCATCCTGCCTGTACCTGAGCCAGGACTGGATCAGCAGTGCCCTGACCTGGGCCTTTAGGATGTGTTTGCAGCTCAAAATCTTAGCAGTTATCAAAGGAATAATTCCCAACAGGATGTGAGTGTGCAGATCCTCGGGGTGGGATCATCATTCCTCCTTTTCCCAGGAGCACCAGAACAACGAGGCTCAAATCTTTGCTGGGTTCTGGAGTCAGCACAAAGTGAAGGGAGAACAGAGGTTGCCTGGTAGCTGGTGGTATTTGCAGGATCCCAGGATTAATTACAGCTTGCTCACGTGTTGGAGGTGTTTCTTTCATGCAAAGCTTTCGTTTCGCTTCTTTAAACAAGAACTTGAGAGCACAGGGTGTGGTGTGTGGTGATAAATCACCGACCCCTCTGCGGGGTGTTCCTTTCACCCCAGAGCCTTCCCCTGTGCCGGCAGCAGGTGATTTCATCTCTCTCTTTACCCTCTGCACATTCAGAATTCGAGTGGCCCTTGGAGATCCTGGCTGTGTGCAGAGGGCTCGGGTGTGGATTTGGGATGCTGTTGTGGACAAAGTGGCAGCTGCAGGGAGGCCCTGGGGAGGAGCTGGTGGGTGACACGCTGAGCCTCACTGACCCGTGGCAGTGGCCATTAAACTCCACCACTGTGCTGTGTGTTTGTTGGCTTTTTCATTAGCCATGGATGTGGGTCATGCCTGGGGAGCAGCCTGGAGCCTGGCCTGCTCTCCCCTTCCAGTGAGATGCATAAACCAAGGCAGAAATGGTTAGAATGGTTTTAATCCTTGGGCTGGTGTGGCTGGAGTGAATAAAGAGGACAGCTGGGCAGTCAGCTTGTCCCCACCGTGGCTCTGTCCAAGCCCAGAGTGCCAGCCAGCTCAGCCCATGGTGTTCAGCACCAGCATCTCACCCCACCGAGGCTCAGGGAAAACATTCTGTGCTCTGGGTTTGCTGTCCCCGCAGCGGCCACGTCTCTGATCCAAGCTGACAATTGTTCCTGCTGCAAAGCAGATGCCCAGTGCAGGGCAGGAGGGCTGGTTTGCTGGGGAGGGGGGCTGTGCTCTCATGAGAACTGCCCAGCCCCAGGCTCTGTGTGCCTTCACCGGGGATCAGTCTCAGCCTGGAGGTGAAAGATCAGTGAGGTGGGAGCAGCCAGAGCCCCCAGGCACTGCAGGCTCTGATCTCACACCTGCCCCTGGCAGGGAGAAGAACCTATTGGGCCATGTAATCACCAGGTGGGTATAAATGTTTGGAGCTTTCTGCAAAATAATTGGATTTTCTCTAGACTTAGCTTTTACAAACTATTTGTTCCGTTAAAACATGATCTCTGCAATATCCCTGTCAGTGCTGGCACCTGGAAGTTTGACGAGTCGGCCGTGCGGCGCTGCAGGAGCCCTGATAAGCTCAAACAGGATTTCTAGGCTTTTTTAGATCCTTGCAGCACATTTTTATACCTTATTTGTATCAATGCATGAACGTAAAATTAAAGTGTATTAATGCTTTATCAGAGGAATGGAAAAGTCAGCCTAGTCTTCTGTGTGGTTGGATTTGATAAGATGAAATAATGCATTAAAGGTGTTTGAGCTGTAACATTTATATTTTGATTGTAGATTCTGCAGCCAGAAAACTCAACTGGTGATCTGTGCAACCTGGACTGGCCAGAAACTATTTTTTTTTTTTTTTTGGTGTTTCTTCACTACCATAGTGGTATGGTGACTTTCAGCTTAAAATGTAAGACGGCATTCAAAGGTCAAGGCTTACATTCATTGAACAGAGAAATTTTTGTATGAAAAGCTGAGGTATTTTCCAGATTATTTTGTGCAAACTCCAGTTCAAGCCTCAGTGGGGACAACAATTCACTGTGTTTGTTCTTGCAGTTCCTCCAGGCTCTCAGCAAGTTGTTCTTAGGCGGCGTAGAGAGTTTAGGGTTTGACCTTCAGCTCCTAATTGTGGGGGTTTGTTTCAGATGTGGATGACTTAAAGGGTGGCCCGTTTGGAAGCTGTCACAGTGGCTCTGCAGTCAGCAGCCTGGCGAGCTACGACTGGTCCGGCTCCGACAGGGACGACGTCCAGCAGGGCAAGAAGCTCCCCTGCCTCGCCCAGCCCTCGGGGAGCTCCTCCGCGGCCACCTCCGTCCTCCAGAAGAAGGAGACCTTGTTTGGCAGCTCAGAAAACATCACCATGACAACAGTTTCCAAAGTGACAACCTTCTCCAGCGAGGATGCTTTGCAGGATGTTTCCTTCGCAGCCTTTGCAAACTTTAAGGACTCGGGGCTGGTCTCCGGCGGCCCGAGCGACGACGACGTCGGGGACTTCGGGGATTTTGCCAGAATTCCCTCGGAAGCTCAGGATGCAGCAGCAGCTGATGCAGCCCTGGGTGCTGATTTCCTCGCTGGAGTCTCCTCTGAGCTGCAGGGAGAGGCCACAGATGACTTTGGAGAGTTCCAAAGTGAGAAACCCAAAATCAGCAAGTTCGACTTCTTGGTGGCAACTTCCCAAGGCAAGGTGAAATCCAGTGAGGAGATGATCAAGAGTGAGCTGGCCACCTTCGACCTGTCTGTGCAAGGTAAGCCTGCCCACGGTGGAGGAACCTCATGATGCATGTGCTTATCAAAGGCTGATTTTCCTAATTGAATTATAAATTAGCTAATGGGGATTCTTCCAAAGGCTGCTGGAAGCGACCTGAACCTTCTCATTGATTCCTGTGGCATTTGGAGCAGGTCTTTTTCTAAAAGGAAAATATTTGTTGTGCCAGAAACCTGAAAGAATTGAGGGACTGGGGAAATCTGCAGCAGTCACTGAGTAAAGAGAAGTATTTGTTCTTCTGGAGGAATGGGACAACCCTTGCTGCCACTTCATTTTAAATAGCCTGGGTCTTGGGAGTAAAGGAATAACTTTTACAACCTGACTTTTTAGGGTCCCACAAGAGGAGCCTGAGCCTGGGGGACAGAGAAATCAGTCGCTCCTCCCCTCAGCCAGCTCTGGAGCAGCCCTTCAGGGACCGGTCAAACACTCTGAGCGAGAAGCCAGCCCTGCCTGTGATCAGGGACAAGTACAGGGACCTGACCGGGGAGGTGGAGGTGAGGAACACACCTGGGCTGGCACTGACACCAGGGCCTTCACCTGTTTGAGTGTGGCTGTGACTGTGAGATGGTGCCTGGGTGCAGTTGGGTGTTTGAGTGGAACCTGGAAGTTTCTTTTGTCTTTGAAGGGAAGTGGGAAAACACAGAATGTTGTCTGAAACACAGAATCACTTGACCTTGCAGCCTAAGCTTATGACTGGAAATTAGTTACAGTTTAAATCTAATCCCAGCTTTGGCAGAGACTGTTTGCTTTGGGAAATGGCATCACTTTTTGGCTTTGTGGTAGTTATTTCTCTTACTCATCCTGAGAAGAGATGGGAAGAGGACTCAGATTAAATTCTGCTAATCCCCATTGCTAGAACAGCAGACTGTAACAAATGTGCCAGGAGAAGAAGCGTGCAATGAAACCTTTTACCCACTCCTATATGTTCTCCTTTTGAAACTCATTCCCACTCCCAGAAATCAAATTTTAGAGTTCAGGTGCATGAAGGATCTTGAAAGAATGGGGAGAAATTAGGAACAGATCTGTTAAAAGTCCACATAGCTGATCTGCAAATAGTCATTTAAAAATACCTGTCTGCTGTGTGTCTGTTGTGTAGGAGGGAGGGAGGGAAGTGTGTGTAGGAACAGGACTGAGCCTGTCCTTCTCTTTGCCCTAGGAGAGCGAGAGGTACGCCTACGAGTGGCAGAGGTGCCTGGAGAGTGCCCTGCAGGTGAGTGTGGCACCTCCTCCTCCTCCAGATCCTTCCTGCCTCCCTGCAGGACCTGCCTCGCTCAGTGTCTGAGACCAGCAGGCAGAGGAAGTGTGGGAATCAGCCCTGGGAATTACAGTTTTTAAACCAAAAGCTGCCACCTCCTCAGCTAAACACCCTACACTAATCTCCCTGTCACTGGGGATTAGTTTGGCTTTTCCCTAAATATTCCAGCTCTCTTGTTTAGTGGGGTGGTCCCGTGTTTGGGTGCCCAGTATTGTGTGTTCAGGGCACTGGTACCAGTGCCTGGCTCCTCTGGGCTTCCTGAGGGACACAATTATTGTTGTGCTGTGCCCAGGGACCATTCACGTGCTGCTGTCAGACACTTCACAGCCAGATCAGTGCTCCACAACATTTCTTGTTTGCATTTGAGTATTAGAGAGCCAAAGTGTGAATGCTCTTATTAAATTAGACAGCAAGGCATGCGTGCTCTTAAAATTCTTATTTTGGTAATGAAAGTATTGGGGGGAATACATTAAGGTTTTAAATGTTCATACTTTCCCCTGATCTACTTAAGCAGGAGTGTATAAAAACATGTGATGGAGTGTGGCAATCATTTCTTGTTTAATTTGCCTCCTTTTCTGAATAACAGTTTCTGCTGGGGGCATTCTTATTTGTAACGATTATTTAAAGATAGAAACCCCATAATTTTATGAAATTCATTTCCACCAGGTCATAAAGAAAGCAAATGACACCTTAAATGGTATCAGCAGTTCATCTGTTTGCACTGAAGTTATCCAGTCTGCTCAAGGCATGGAATATTTACAGGGTATGTTTTAATTTTTCACGTGTTTTACACTGAAAGTTCTTCCCTGAAAACCAGGAATATAGAATCACTCTTCCCCAAATGGCATTATTTTTAATCTTAATCTTTGCCTGCATCTGAATACTGAAGAACTCTTCTGCCAAACAAATGTAACTCCAGCTTTGAACTGACCCTGCATGGCCACCCCTCCCGTGCCACCCTGGTTTGGCCATTTCTGAGTTCAGGGCTCTGCAATCCTCCCCTGTTTTACATCCACAGGGGTTGTTGAAGTCTACAGAGTGACAAAGAGAGTGGAGCTGGGCATCAAGGCAACTGCAGTCTGCAGTGAGAAGCTGCAGCAGCTGCTGAAGGATATTGATAAAGTGTGGAACAACCTGATCAGCTTCATGTCCCTGGCTGCTCTAACGGTAAGGCCCAAAGAAGCTGCCTGGTTACTAAAACAAATGTCATCATTTTACTTAAAGAGAGGCTTTGCAGGGTGTGCAGACTTGACAGTTTGTGTTTCTTCTCTTGGAAAATGGAAATGAACTTATTGGTGAAAGCCAGTTTAAAACCATCTAAGAAAACTGTTATTTGTGCACGAATATGATTTTGTCTTAGTACCTTAATGATTTAGGTGATGTCCTGGGTGTCTGTGGACATCTCCAGTAAGGCAAATTTAACAAAATCCAAATAAGCCATTTTACAGAGCCAAAATAACATGGACTTGTCTTTTTTTTTTTTTTAATATCCCTGAAATTGGCTTTAATGCTCACAATTCCATAACACAGTGGAGCAACACAGGAACAGCTCAAGTGTTTTCCCTTCTCTCTGCATTTGGAAATGCCCGAGTTTGTTTTGGTTCCTGCCACAGATTAAACAGCTTTTCCTGCTCTGCACTGCCAGGAAAAGCTCCCAGACAGGCTGGTAGGAGCTTTGGACACATCTGGGTGAGGGGGACAGGCAGGGATGGCCCTTTGGAGCAGGAGCATCCCATGGGAAGGGTCTGCAGAGGAGCTGGGCTAGAGAGGGGCACACAGAGGTGCAGAATAGACACAAACAAGGCAGGAAAATCACCCTGCCATTAAATACCTTGTGGGGTTTGTGTTGCAGGAGACATAGTGTGCAAAATGACTTCTTCTAACCATGGAAAACCTCCTAATTTTAGGGAATCACCCATCTGTGTGTGCTTTTTGTTGACTGACACTGGATCCCTTTGGCTCAGTGCATATCCAAGGAGCCCTCAGGATCAGCACATCCCACCAAGCATCACTGAGCAGATCATTACCATGGGGAGGTTTCCACTGAGCATTTTAATTTGTGGCTTCCTCCTTGCACTGCAGCTGTGCCCACAAAAGGTTTTTTCCTTCCCAATAAACACTCATTTATGAGTAAGGCTTGGAATTCTTGGTTTCTGCTTGAAATACCCATCTCCAGCTCCCTGTCATCCCCTGCAAGGCAGGTATTCTGAATGATCAGTCCCTTTTTACACACCTTTTGCACATTTTAAACCTCTCCAGGTATTTTGGTGATGGCACAGAGCCTGCCATCTTAGGAAATTTATATCCTCAGCATTTTACTGCCTGGCAGGGGAATTTGATAAACCTGGATTGAACTCTGGCATTGTTGATAGGAACAATCCCCAAGAGCTATCAGGATCTTTTCCTAATTTAAACAGGTGGATTAAAACACAGTTGCTAAAGTGCTTTTCCTTGGAAGATTACAGGGATTACCTGAGAGTCCAAAGCTTGGCCCCCACAGCAGCTCCTGGCTCGTAGCTCCAGCTGAAGTTTAAGCACAACAGGAGCTGCAAACAGTGACTTCTCACATGCACACACAGTCCTGCTGAACTTACCAAAACCCAAGGACTCGTGACTCCTGTAATTCTCCAAATCCCCCCTTTCCTTGCTTCTCTTCCCCACGGGAGTCTCTGGAAGGGGTGGAACCCACACCTCTGGTGTTACAGCCACGGATCCTAAATGATGCAGAAGTGCCAATTAACTGCAGAGAAGGAATCCAGCTCCCAGGCATGTGCTTGGAAAGGTTAATTTTATCTTTTAAAGGATTTTGTTACAAGGTAATTTTATGCACAGCCTTGTGGTTTTTCACAGCAAATTGCAGGATGACCTTCTCATTTGCTTCACTCATGCATTTGGTAAACAAATATTAGAGTGCCTTTATTAATTTGATTGATCTACTTAGAGATTAAAGGGTGGGGGTTTTTTTCAGGATTCCAATTATTCTCCAGCCATTCAGCAGGGCAGCGTGAGCAGCATACCCAGAGTGTGGACTGAGACACAAATGGCCTGGGATCACACAATTTTTGCTTCTTGCATTTCTAGTCAATGCTTTTGTTTGCATTACTATTTTCATGCAGAATTTGAACAGTTTTATGTTACCCTTATGCAGTGTTTTAATTGATCATTTATCCTGTGGCTGAAATGTGAGGTTAAGTACTGGAAAAGTGACCACAGTAATTTATTATTTGCAGGTTTATTCTCCCACCCTTGGGCTCTCTTTAACCTGAGCATGTGTGTGGCTAGTGGCCTGAATTCCATGCTTTGGTTAACCTTCATAGCCCATTTTGTACTGCTCTGCCATCCTCTAGGTTCAAAAAAAAACCCAAAAAGAGAAAATCAGCTGCCCTATTTTGCTGGGGCAGTAGCAGGGAGTCCAGGACAGTGAGCCCTGCTGCAGCCACCTCCCCAGGGCTGGCTGGGACAGCTCCCTCCCCACAGCTGCACAAACACCTGCAGATTCTCTGTTTGCCTCCCTCCCCTTTGGATGTGGGAATGTGCAGCTCAAGAATTCCTTCCTTTGTATCTGAGGCCTTTTTGAAGACTTTGAGTGTTATAAATCAGTGCTGATGGAGATGGCAAATCCATCCTGACAGCTTTGGTGACTGTCACCCCTGCCATGCCATGTGACAGGCTGGCTCCTGGTGCTCAGTAATTTTTATCGTGATGTCTGAAACTTTCTCAGGCACTGAAAATGCCTGAAATGTTCCTGTCTCCTTTCTTTAGCCTGATGAAAACTCCCTGGATTTCTCTTCCTGTATGCTACGCCCTGGGATTAAAAATGCCCAGGACCTTGCCTGTGGAGTGTGTCTCCTGAACGTGGATTCCAGAAGCAAAGTAAGGGTGGTGCTCAAACTCCTTTTGAATTTTCAGTCTGGGTCTCCATTTATAGAACCCCAGGTTGGGAGGGACCTTAAGGCTCATCTAGTTGAGTTTAATTGTAATGGGCCAGAAACTGGGATACTAAGATTTTTTTAAAGTATACATATTTTTTTTTAACAAATAAAAATCTTTTAATGACTTTTCTTCATGAGATGGCTGACCAGAGGGGACTGTTGCCACTAGCAGAGCTGAGAGGGATTCCCAGGACATGTGCAGAGTTGTGCCAACCAGTTAAAAATAAAGGCACTTTTCCTGACTTTTTGGTTTCAACGTTATTTCAGAAAGAAGAGAAACCTGTGGAAGAACTTCCCAAAAAAGTATGAACCTGTAAAAGACATTCTTTCTAGACTCATTCTTCTTGAGTGTGGAAGGCTGAGCTGCTAATGGGCTCTCAGCTGTCATTCTCGATTGTACCAATCATTAATCCTCTTCTCCAGTCATGTTTTGTGGCCGTTAACTCTTGATCTGATCAACTAACATGCTCCAGAACTTCCCCCTGTCTGTCTGCATGCCTGCACCTTGTGCCCAGCTCTCTGGTTTTGTGCTCCTTCTGTTGTGTGGTAGAAAATCCCTGAGTTCCTGAATTTGTGCTGCCTGTGTGTCTGTAGCAGGAGAGGGGGGATTTTAGGGGCTTTGTGCTAGAAATATTGACTTTTGGCTTTGTGTAGCAGGCAGTGGCATTTTTAGAAATCTCTGCAGGAAATCCAGGGTGTGGAGAGCAGGGCTAGAATATTTTTTTTTTAAAAAAAGGGAGCTGTGAGGCATTGGAAAAGTATCTCCTAGCAACAAACAGCGAGGTGGTTTCAGCCTGTTCATGGCTTCGCACGCTCAGAGGCTCCTATTGTAAAGCTGCTGCAATTAACAGGAAGAAGTAGATCAAATTCAACCTGAAATAACACTAATAGCAAGAATTGCACCTGCCTAACCCACAGCCAGGCTGGAGCCAGGGAAATGAATGCAGGAGCTGTCTGCTGGCAAGCAGGACAAGCTTTTCCTTCCATAGGGAGGTGGAACAGAAGCAGAAGGTGCAGAACAAGGTGAGTTAGCTGCCAGGGGTCAGGCCTCCCTTCCTGCAGGTGTAGCTTGGCTCAGGTGTGATGGCTGAAGGTTTTGTCCACCTGCAACTAAAATCAAATAGAGTCGATGGGGTGCAGTGCTCAGGGGAGAGTCCTGTGCTGTTTTCCACTCTGGCTTTAGACCCTGGAGGGGATCAGAGTGTCACACTGCTTCCATTCTTCTTGCAGGCCTTTAATTCCGAGACAGATAACTTCAAGCTGGCCTACGGAGGGCACCAGTACCACGCCAGCTGTGCCAACTTCTGGATCAACTGCGTGGAGCCCAAACCTCCAGGTCTCATCCTGCCAGACCTGCTCTGAGAGCAGCTGCACTGCAGGTGGAGCCTTGCCTCTAATCCTGCAGGACTTGGGGTAACTGCTGTGCTGGAGAGGCTGGAGCTGGGTTTGAAACGTTTGGGGTTGGTTTTTGGTCCAAAAATCAACAGAGTAAAGCCACTGTTACAGACAGTGAAGAATTCACTTGTAATGGCCAAGGTTTGAGAGATAACTGGAAAATATGTAGTATGGCAAAAAAAAAAAACAAACAAAACAACTAAAAGTGGCATTTCAGTCTTTCTGAAGATGAAAATGTTATCCTGTGTAAAAGCAGCCTGGTAACCATGTGCATAAACCTGGGAGATGCCAGCATGGAGCTTCCCAGAGAACCTGGAATGCTGGGCTGATTTGCATAGAAACAACCACTTAAATACTTGAAGTCTGTATTTGCAAGCAAATCTTTTCCTTAACGTTTTTGGGACACGGACCCTGATGTTCTTTAAGCATTTGCTGCTGTGATATCACAGCCCATGAGTCACAGCAGCATCGAGGCAGAATGAATTATTGACTCAGAAGGAGAAGCTGCTGGCTGTTTGTACTTCCACTGCTCTGTGCTGGAAGTTGTGCTGGGTGCAGAGCTGGGTAGTGCTGGAAGGTGAGGACTGGAAAGCTGCTGTAATTTTCCCTGTGCTGTGTGGATTCCGTAGAGCAGGCAGCTGGAGTTTAAAACTCACAGTCTTTGTTGTAAATACAGATAAACTTCCCTGGATTTGTCCTGAGCTCCAGGTATGATTTTGTCTCTCCTGACCTTTTGGGAGCTGTGTGGCTGCAGCACTGCTGAAGGCTGGACTCTGCTGATGCAGCACATCTGCTGCTGTGTGGAATCTTTACCTTTTTTGGCCGTGGAGGTGCTGTTCCTGATGGGATGGATGGCTGTGTTTGCAGTCTGCTGCTACCTGTAGCAACGTGTTCTGTGACTCAGAGCTGGCAGCACAAGGTGGCCCCTGGCTGCTGCAGCAGGGAGTGGGATGTAACACCCAAAGGGATTTAACCCTGGAATTTGGTGGTCTCAGCAAGCTCTGTTTGAAGCAGGCATTGTGTCCCTGCTGGTTTGTGGCTTTTGTAGGTGCCTCTCTGGACAGGTTTGTGTCACAGACCCTCACTAAATGTTACCTGTCCATCTAAAGTACCTGGTTCTTCCTTCAGATCCAATAGCCAGGGGACAGTGCAGGCAATGGAGTGCTGGTTACAGGATTCTAAACCTGTGGGAGTTTCAGGAGACATCCCACGACCCTGTCTAGGTCTGCAGGGATGAAGTGGGGTGTAAATCCACAGGGTACAACTTTCTCCTTAATTCTTTGGCTTAGTCTCTCAGATCTGTCCCTTTCCTCCAGAGATCTCAACAGCTTCTCCAAGTTAATCCTGCCCCCAATACAAGTACCTGACACTGACCTGTGGTTATTTGCTGAAACAGAAATTACAATGAGGAAAACGATGCTTTGTATTTAAAAAACAAACAAGCTTAGTTATACGAAACTATTAATTAGCCCAAATGAAAGAATCTTGGCTCAGAGGTGTCTGGCTCCTTCCTTACACCAATTACAATAAATCTCCTTGCTGCCTCAAATTAGCTCATTCATGAAGTCAAGCACCGTGTGCCTCCAGCTCCAGCTGATCCAGAGGCAGATTTCCCATGCTGTGCTTCCCACATCCTGCCCAGGAATTACCAAAAACACAGGAAAGGAACTCCTTCCTTCTCTCCCTTTCATTTATTAGGTGGGAACGAGCTCCAGCACCACAGCCTGTGCCCACAGCCCTTGTTTTCCAGCAGTCAGAGGCTGCTGTGGCCCCCAGCAGTGTTCCCACAGCAGTTTGGGGACAGGGAGCCACTGGCAGGGGTTCTCCAGTGGCTGGGAGAGGCTGGTGCCTAGGGAATGCTGTATGGGGAAAAGGAGTTTACTGTCAGCCTGGCTTTCCACCACAGCTCCCCAACACTTTGCTAGAGAGGAATTTTTCCCCCTAATTGAAAGAAAATGCCACAAATAAGAGGTCATGGTGTGAAATTTAAAGCTTCAGCTGTATTGTCACAGGAGCATCTTCCAGGGCTGTTTTCTCTGTACCTGATGCCAGGTCAGCCCCTCTCTGAGCTGCAGCCAACGTGTCTCTTGGCCCATAAAAAAAGCATTGGGCATTGACAATTCCAAGTGCAGCAGAGCTCACTGAAGGGTGACAGTGCTGCTCTCCTGCTCCCACAGCAGGGACAGCAGCAGGCAGCATCCCTGGCTTTGTGGGGAGCAGGGAGGGTTTGCACCAGGAGGATCAGCTGCAGATCCCAGTCATTCCAATGACTCACTGGAGCATTCAGCATCCTCTCGGATGTTGTTGCCAGCCAAAGCCCAGTGTCCTTCCAAGCTGTATCCAAGGTGACAGGATTGTCACAGCCCACCTTCCCCTGCTGCCTCTGCTGCAGGCCCCTGGACACGCTGCCTTCCCTTTGCTTGTGTCCAGTTTCAGACCTGGAACTCCATTTCCTGCATGGATTCTCTCACTGGAAAAGAGAAACGAGATTTCCTTTGGGATTTTTTTAATCTGTGTGTAGATAGATAAAAGGGGCTGCCTTGGTGTGACCTGTGGGAGGTGGGGTTTCTGTCTCTTTGTGCATATTTGGAGTGGGGAGGAATTATTTGCTCGGTTATTTAATGTATTTATGGCTTCACCCCGTTGTGTTCCTGGTGCTTCCGTGGCAGCTTCTCCCTGGAGCTGGGGGCTGCTCCAGCCCCTCCCCTGCCCCTCCCTCCCCTGGCTGGGAGTGCCTGCAGCCCCTCCGAGGCCACCTGTGCCCTGGGAATTGTCACCTCCTGCGCTCGCCGTTCATCCCAAGGACTTTTCCTTCCTGGCTGCAGCTTCTCCTCGCTGGCTTTGGTGGGAGCAGCTCCTTCCCTAAAAATCCCTGCAGGGTGTGGGAGTGAGGCTGAAGTTCAGCCCCAGGCTGAGCAGGAGCTCATGGAAAGCCGAGGAATGCTCCTAGTCCTGTCAGCTCCTTTGGGAATCATAAACTTGAAACAAAACCTGCCTTTCCAATAAAAGCTGCTATTGTACAAACTGCTGCTTTGGATTTACTTTAAATTCTGCACCTGTATTTGATTCCAGTTCTCAGTGTTAAAATAGCAGTGTCATAATTTTATGAAGAAGAGCGATCAGAAAAACTTCTCTTTCTATTGTGATTCTTCTCCTGCCCTCTGGGCAAATGTTGTTTTTCTTCCAGAAGTGGTTTTGTGATTATTACTTGGAGCTGTTCGGGTTTGTGCTGTGCTGGAGTTGCTGCTGATATTTTAAATCCAATGAGAGTAAGTGTTATTAATTGACTTTAGTACCTTGTTTACTTCCTTAATTCCTGCAATGATTTATAAATCCTGTGTTGAGATTCAAACCTGGTGTTCAATAAAAAGCTCGTTTCATATCTGACCAGCCTGGGAAGCTGAAATATTTACATCATAATGTAAGTGAAACCTGCTCTGTGGCTGGGATGGGGAAGGTGTCTCACCAAATATTGGAAGATATAAAGTATTTTTCAGACAATTAAGATCCCATTTGGAAAAGCCTGTGGGGAGCAGAAGGGATGTTCCCCTCAAAGCCAGTGGGAGTACTCAGAGCAATCCAAGCTAAACCAGGGCTCTCTCTTCTCTGGTTTCTGTAGATCTGAGAATGGAGAAGAAACTGGAGTTGGAGGGGGAAAACACTTGTGTAAAACCTTTTTCTGTAGTGAATACAAGAGGAGCTTTTGCAGTGAAATCCCCACAAGCATTAACACTGTAATATAACCTTGAATGGGGATTTCAGGTGAATTTGTTGTTTCCTCATGTGCTTTATTAGGCAATTTCACTTTTTATGGGTCTAACTTTCCCTGGTGTTTAAAGTCAGCCTTTGGTGCCTTCTTGGCTGAACATCAGCATCTCCCTCTCCCCTCGGGTAATGTGTGTATAAAGTCTACAGAATAATTCAAAGTGGAGAATTTTTAACTTTCCATTTTTTACACCAAAAATGCTGTTAAACCCTACTTTGCCCATTTTTAGGTAAAGTTTAATTTTGTGAGCAGATTTCAATTTTTAGCATTTTTCTCCCTTTAAAATGTCATGTGTTGGAAAGTCTCCAGCCCAGTGATTAATCTTGATTTTTCACTCTCTAGTTCCTCACTTACCATTTCCTGGCTGAAGTTTAACTCCTGATAAATTAGGGAGATTAGTCTCCTGTGTCTGCCTGCCACTGGAACTGGGATCCAGCCACAGAACCTGAGCTGGGAGCAGCTGATGGAAACCTCACCTTTATTTCAGCGGGGCAAAAAACTCATCAGGAACAGCAGGAGAAAGCATCCTTCAGCCAGAATTGTTTAAAGGCACTGCTGGGCCTTAGGCTGCTGCTGGAGCTCCATTAGCACCGTTTGGAACAGGAAACCAACACATGTTCTGGTTTAATCTTTATTGATTTTTTTTTACAAGTATAGAATCTCATTTAAATCAGACAGCGATCGCAGCGCTCTGCCTGCGCCTTCTCCAGAGGCAACAGAAACTCTGGTGCCTTCTCAGGAGCGGGGCTCTCCCGGGCTCCAGTCACCCTCCAAGGAGCCAGGAAGGGCTGGAGCGAGGCCAGGCCTCTGTCACCCACCCTGGGGACAGAGAGGAGCGACCCTGGAATGCAGCATAACCTTGAGGAGGAATGGAGAGAGGCAGGAATGGGCTAAGGCAGGTCCCAGCGGCGGAGCTGAGGGGGTTCCCCCTCCCCTGGGGCTGGAATGTGGCACCAGGCAGAGCCCAGCCCCGGGCAGGGGCCACGCACGCATTCCTGAGCATCTTCTGCTGCCCAGGGCTTCAACCCTCTCGCTTCTGTCTTGAGCCACATCTGGACAAGATCTGTCAGCTTTCCACCCACAAAACACACCAGCATTTTCCATAGTTGAAGTGTATTCCAGGACTATTCCTGGCATGGAATGAGTGAAAAAGGATCTTGTATTTATTTGATTTGAATTGCTCAATTTTTATTTTACTTGTGGCCAACATGGACTGATTCACTTTTTTTTTTTTTTTTGGTATTTTTTTCCCCCTTTTTATTTTCCCTAACCTTGAATATGATTAAGAGCTGACTAAAGATCTCAAACACTATATACTGAGAGTCACTATGGATGTTAAAGAAAACACCAGCACTGGCACCACAGCCCCTGTATTCCTGCCTCCCTGGTGCTTGGAAAACCTGCTGTGGAGCAGGGCCTCACTAGTGCTGCTCCTGAGCCACTACAGGGTTTTGCAAGGAAGCAAACAAGCTAAAACAAAAAATCCAGGCTACTACTGCGGCAGGAAGCGCATTGGGTCACCAACTCTGCCCAATGCCTCGTAGGCCCTTCCTTGGAGGATCCTAATAAACTGACTAAAAAAAGAAAAAAAAAAAAAGACAGAGGCTTTATGGGAGGAATAAACTTGTAATGAGACCTGGTTTTGCTAAATCAGAGATGCAGATGGGAAATCCCCGTAGAGAAAAATGCTTTGAAGGGAATCGTTGGCCTTGCAGGTTAGCGAGGTGAGAACTGAGGTTCTGCTGTATGGTAAAGAACCAAAATTGGCTGTAGAAGGAGAAGGGAACGTCTCCAGTCCGGTGGACTCGGAAGAGCGCGTCCCTTCCGTTGTGCTTCCCGTCTGCAGTCCCGTTAAATTCCCCAGTAAGGCATCAGGGGTCTCCTCTCTCTCTCGTAAACGTCTGGGATGATGCCATAGGGTGTCTGTACCATTTTAACCGAGGTCTTCCCAAAGAGCTTCCTCTCGTAGTCTATCAGCTGCCTCCAGAAGCCCACGTTGGGCCGGATCACGGGGCGCCGCGACTTGACCCAGTTGTAGGCCTCGAAGAGGGAGACCTTGTGGTACTTCATGAGGAAGGCGATGCAGAGCGTGGCCGACCTGCTGACGCCGGCGGCGCAGTGCACCAGCGCGGCGCCGTGCTTCCGCGCCACGCTGTGAATCTTGTCGGCCACGCTGTCGAAGTACAGGGAGATGGGGGCGTTGGGCATGTCAGCCAAAGGCACTTTCACGTACTCAAACTGGGGCCAGTTGAAGTTGGGGATCTCGATGGTGGCGTTGATGATGCAGGTGATGCCCCGGGACAGCAGCAGGTGCCGGTTGGAGGCCACGCTGCCCCGGCTCAGGTACAGCGAGGGCGTGATCTGGGCGATGCCCCCCAGGGCACCTTCGGAGAGCATTCGCGGAGCCATCAGAGTTCTCGGCAGGGAGTTGTGGCTTCTGGAGGTCATGGAGGAGCTTGGCACTCAGGCTTCCATTATGGGAAGAGAGCCAACGGGAGCTTCGGCCAAGGGCTGGATGGATTGTCCTGGTGGTGGCAGGACAGCGAGGGCTGCCGCTGCTTAGTCACTGCAAAACACAAGCGAGGCCACATGAGCGAGGAGCTGGCCCCGACCTGTGCCTGTGCCAGGGAACAGGAAAGCCCAGCTCGCCCTGCCGTGGCCTGGCAGAGCTCCGTGGGGAATGTGGGGCTGGTTTCACAGTGCTCATTACCGCTGTCCCTCAGGCACTGCCCGGACAGATAGTAACAAAAAAAATCTTCCAGCCTAATTAGCTCCAATTACTCGCCAAGGGTTTACCTGTGGGCCAGGACAGCATCTCACCCAGACCAGCACGTGGAAGATGAGCTACACCTTTTCCATGTTTAAGCACAACAGCTTCACAGCTGGCCACAGTTCAAAGGGATGGTGAGGAACAGCAGATGCCAGCAATTTCCAGCACTCTGCCCTCTTCCCAGTGCCACCCTTCTCCTTTTTTAGGTGTAGGAAAGGCCCCGCCAAAGCACATAAACAGAGGAAAGTCGCTCATTAGGAAAGGCAGTGAGTCACGTCCATCCCCATCAGTCAACAGCTCGCATGGAGGCAGGGGAAGTGTGGAAAGAGTGACCTGGTTATGTCAGAAGCTGAGAGTAAAACCCAGGAGCAGAGGCTGGGACAGGGGAGGCTCTTGTCCTGCTTTAATGCCTGACTAATGCCTGGCAGAGAGACACGTGCTGCAGAGGCCTGGCATCGCCCGCCAGAGCCACGCAGCCCGGGAGGGTCCCTGCTCCGACCCCCCCTGCTCCTTTGGGGCACCTCCAAAGCCAGGGGAGAAGCTGCAGGCAAGGGGATGAGCCCTGGAGCATCAATAATCTGCCAGTCTTGTGTTCTCTGTTTGGAGGAGGGCCACGGGAAAGGCTCTGGTGTGTGCAGGCTGGGGAGTCCCTGCCCAGGCACCTCTGAGCCCACCCTGGGGGCACTGGCAGAGCTGAGGGGACTTGGGGGATGCTCAGGGCCTTGGGGAGAGGGATTTTTCCCTCCAGCAATTCTTAATTATGCTAAGAGGGTCCTTTAAGGGGCTGTGGGTTCCCCAGCCCTCAGCTGTCTGCCCTCATGTCATGCTCTGGGAAGCACCGACAGGTCCCAGCAGTGGCTGGTGGTGCTGCCAGTGGATTTTTGGCTCTGTGGTACAGAAACTTAATGAGCATAACGTGGCCTCCTCCGTGGCCCTTCCCTGCTGGCAGCTACTTACTTGAGCAGCTCCTGAAGCTGTGGACCCAAAGCTGCAAAAGTTCCTGCCCAAACAAGGTTTTTGCTGCAGCTACGAGTGCTCAGCTTCCCCCCACTGCAGTCACCCAGCTGGTGCAGCAAGGAAAGGTGTGGTTTTTTCAAAGGAATAAAGTCCTTTGAGCAGGGGAAATCCCTGCTCTCAAGCAGCTCTTACTGACAGTGCAAAGGATTGAGGCACTTACGCTGGGTAACAAAGTCCTGCTCTAAACCACGAGTGGCACCGGGGTGCTCTGGGCTGCTAGGGCTGATGGCTCACCGAGTGTGTCCCACGCTGAGCTGGGGAGAGAAAAGAGCAGGGATTTTACTGGGAGCTGGGCTGGACTCTGATTAGATGGTGTCCAAGAACTGGGAGGGAGGACCACGGCTTCCCCACAGAGACACTGAGGACTCAGGGTGGCACCTGCTGCCAGCACCATAATGTCACCAATTCCTGCCAACAGGGCACTCAAAATCACGGAGAGCCCAGAGGAATCTGAGGCTGGCACGGAAGTCATGGCTGAAAAAATATTAAGTCATTTAAGTAATTAATTTACTGTAATGTCTCCTTTAGCATCTGCCCAGGCCCAGACAGCTGGGGCAGGTCTGTGTCCTTCTGACAGTGCCCAAAGCCACCCATGGGGACCTCCTGTCCCCTGTCCCTATGAGCGGGAAGGGGCAGAGCTGATGCCAGAGCCACAGCACCCTGCTCCCGAAAAGCTGAGGATGGGGCCCACATCCCCTTCTTTTCCAGAAGCCCCCGGAGCGGGGTGAACGACCCGGGAAACGCTGCAGGAGCCGGGCAGAGCCAGAGCAGCTCCCGCCCCAAAGCAGCTGCGGGCAGGGCAGAGCCTGCAGCTGCTCCCGGGGGAGCCGGAGCGCTCCTGGGGCGCTTTGGGGAGGGCTCTGCTGCTTTCCATAAAGTGGTTCCTGTTGGCAGGCAGGAATTCAGCCGGGGATTTGCATGTGACAGGCTGGGCTCGCTCTGCAAACTCCGGCGCTGCCGTGCCGGTGGCAAACACCTGCACATCCCATCCCGCCCCTTCCACTGGCCCTGGCTGCTCCAAGCCCTGCCCAGCCTGTCCTTGGACACCTCCAGGGATGCAGGGGCAGCCGCAGCTGCTCCGTCCAACCTGCTAATCCCGGTTCCACCGGCAGCCCCGGGGCTCGGAATGGCCGACACGGCTCCCACCCAGCCCAGAGCAGCTCTCAGCCTCAAGGACGGAGTATTTTGGAGAGAAGCTGATGATTGAAGCGGTAGATGAGGCGCGGTGCCCAGCGCCGGGGCACAGCCACCGGGGCAGGGGCGGCTGCGCGTCCCCGGCCGCGTCCCCGGCGCTGGCAGCGGGAGCTGGCGGGGTGGCACCGGCTGCGACTGCTGTCTCAGGCATGTGACAGAGCCACGCTGCTGCCCACACACACCAGGCTGAGCAGCTGCTGGCGTGCGGGGAGCTGGGAATGCAAGGGGGCCTCGTCTGCCTGCGCCGAGACCGGCAGCTCCCCCAGGCTCGCAGGTGTGAGCCTTCCTCTGTCCCCAGGGCTGCATCCCTGCATCGCTCCTGCCCGCCCCAAAGTCGCCCGGTTTGCTCCCATCGAAGCCCCTTCCCTCTCCCGGCACAGCCGCGTTACCCCACCGCACCCCGCTGCGATCCAGCACTGTTGCTCTTCACGCAGCCATTGCCGTCATTGTGCTGGGGCAGAGAAACAGAAAAGGAATGAAAAGCCTCTTCCCAGCCGTTGTTGAGTGCAGGAAAAAAAAAGAGAAGAAAATCGCTGAAGATGGAACAAAGCACACACAGAGCCCGGCGTGGCCGTGCCCGGGAAGGCCGATGGCACAGGAGGCTCCTGGCAGGGCACAGGGAGGGGCAGCAGCTGCCCCTTCAGCCTCTGCACCGCCAGGGTACAGCCAGGGAGCACCCCCCCACGTGAAATAAAACCCCACCTCTTCTCCCCCTTCTCCTGGCTTGGGGTTTCTGAGTGATGGCGTTGGCTGGGCCGATGCCCCGAGGGGCTGGACCCAGAACCGGCCCTAAAGCAGCACTGGAATGCCTTCCCAAGGAGCTGGAGTGTCACTGGGGCTTCCTGCAAAGGGCTGACATTCCCAGAGGGTGCAGGCAGTCCTTCGGGAGGAGACTGGCTGGCAGCGCGCTGGTAGCAGCCAGGTGTTCCTGCCACCACAGCCTCCTTTTTCTGAGCTGACTCCAGTTAATGAATGAATTAATCTTGCAGCAGCCCTGACCCACAGTAAATCCCTTTCCAGACTGTGCCTCGGTCTTGCCCATGCCCAGAGCCCAGGCAGTGCCCGTGGGGAGGGCTCCGGGGTGGCACTGGGACCCCGCGGTGGCACTGGGACCCCGGGGCAGCAGGGGCAGGACAGGAGCAGCCTCCTCCCTCCCGGCAGACTGGTGGGTTCTGCCATTTCCCTCCTCTGCATAATCAGGGGTGGGGGAAGCCAGTGGCTAATTACAGCCTGGAGAACACTCTGCTCTTCAAAGCCTCCAGGTCCTTTCCCAGCTCTCCTGGCCAGCACCATCCGCAGGTTTATGGCGAGGGGACACCTCCAGCACCCATCCAGCCTGGATCCCCTCCTGCTGCCCCAGCTCTCTGCAGCTCTCAGGTCCTTCTGCCGAACCTCCAGGCTGAGCTCTGTGGTTCCCCTGTCCCAGGAGGAGGGGCAGGTGCCTGGCCCGGGGCAGCTGCTCCCATGGAAGGCTGGCTGGATCCCACCTGGGCTGGATCTCCTGGCCTCAGAGCAGCTCCTTTCCAGGTAAGAGGATCTCCAGAGCAGTGCAGCAGTCCCGATGCCGTGGTTGGTGATTTGGTGGTGCAGCCCCTTGGAAAGGTTGCTGCCGGCAATGCTCGTGGCTCTGCTCTTCCAAATCTTGCAACAGCTGGAGTTTGTTTCTCTTGCTTTCATTCCTGGGAACGCAGTCCTGTTAACAAAGGCTGAAATTCCCATGGGAATGTACTGCTGCTTCCTGGGCCTCCTGAGAAAGACTTGAAAACACCTCTGGAAGCTCAAATGACAAACAG
The DNA here is from genome assembly GCA_013401135.1 of Cettia cetti. Taxonomy (NCBI): domain Eukaryota; kingdom Metazoa; phylum Chordata; class Aves; order Passeriformes; family Sylviidae; genus Cettia; species Cettia cetti. The sequence continues at coordinate 5,318 of VZUI01041428.1, read as the reverse complement.
GGTGAGCTTGTGAGTTAAATATTGTGATCTCCAGGACAGGAGGGAGAACTGGTTGGGCTCTAGACAATGAGCTGGCAAGTCTGAGCTTCTGCCTTCTTATTCTGGTGCTGCTGGGTGGTTTGCTCTGATTTTTAAGGTTTTGTTTGTTTTTTAACACAGCTCCTCTCTGTCTTGAGAGCAGAGGCTGTGGCTTGTCCCTGAGGGACTTGAGTTTCTGTTGGGTTGTGTGGCAGTAACACAAGCATGGGGCTGGTACCTGGACAAGTGAGAGCTCCCCAGGCCTCTCTCTGCCTCTGGGCCGTGGGTTCAGTGCAGGGTGGGCCCTGCTCTGCTCACGGAGCAGACACTGAAGCCCCTGGATTAATTCCCAGATCATCATCTGGGATTCAAAGCAGGTTTGTGGGCTGGGTGTGCAAAATGTCAGTACTGAGGCAAGGCTTCTCCCCCCTCCCAGGAGAGGAAAAGTTATTCATTTTGGAGATGACAAATGCTCTCTAATCCTGCAGTAAAGAGAAGAGTCAATATTGCAGGCGCTGAATGAACGAGCCTGCTCAGGGCTCTTCCCAGCCAGGCTGAACTGCAAATTGCTTCAGAAATGGTCCTGGAGAGTGGCATTTCAAATAAATTTCAGCAGAGAGCACAAACTGCAGCCATTCTCGGGTCAGGGCTTGCTTGTGCTGAGTCCAAGGGAGCCCAGAGCAGAGCCGGGAGGGGAGAGGATGTGTGGGAGCTGCCGGCTCCTCTTCCCAGCCCTCCTGCAGCCCTTGGCTCTGCCGGGGCTCTGCTCTCCTGCCTTTGCTGGTGCTCCTGGAGCCATTACAGGCTCCTCTCGCCTGGGTCAGAGCCATCAGCACATCCTCACGATGGAAGGGTCGAGTGGTTCAGGTTTGGAATGGGAAAGGAAGGGGAGCAGGCGGGGTGATCTGTGCTGAGACAGAGGATGCTGTGACCAGCCCCTGATTGATTCTGCTGGCAGCCTGTGCTGGCCTCTCCGAGCAGGATGGGAGCTGTCAGATGTTAAATCAAGATAATAATCTGTCTGCCCGGAGCTCTGAGCAGCCCTGGCTGCTTGTGCAGCTCCCAGCACAGCCGGGTCCCCGTGCTTGCCAGAACACACCAGTAACTTCCCAGAGGATCCACAAAAACGGGAATCATGCCCAAAACGCACAACAAGACACCCTGCAAACAGTCCCGGGCTCTCCTGGAAAGCTCAAGCCCCAGATCAAGCAGTTTAGTCCACAAGCACAGAGTCCTGCCTCCCCTGGAATCCAGGCTGCTCCCAGAGCCGAGGCAGCTCCCTGGGCTGCAGGGCTGGCGATCCCTCAGGAGCCTGTCCCCGCCTGCTGCCTTCAGAGGGGTGGCAGCTGACACTGCTGTGTCACGGCCCTGTCCCTCCTGCTGGCAGCACTGGGGTGCCCGGTGCCCTGGGTGAGGCCAGGGCTTGGCAAGGCTCACCCACTGCTCCTGTTTCTGCTGAGGATGAGCCACCCTCGCTGCACAGCCAGGCTCTGCTCCCACACGGCAGCACCCGGCTTAGGGGTGGTGACTCTAACCCAGCCCCAGGTGCCCAGCTGAGCAGTGTCTGAGTGCTCTGCCGGCCAAAGGCTCACTCCCCCACTGCCGCCCTGCCAGCAGGAAAAATGGGCGGTGAGGTTTTGGCAGGGATCCATCTGAGGATGCCACTTGGCCCCCTGGGCAGGGTCCCAGGCTGCCAGGCAGGGCAGCAGCTCGGCTGCCTCTCAATTCCCACTGCCACCAGCTCCTGTGACAGCAGAGCTGCCCACGGCCACGCTGCGAGCCCTGCCACGCCGTGATCCTGCCGTGCAGCCACCCCCTCCACAGCAGGAGCAGGCAGTGCTCCCTCTCCAGCTGGATCCTGCCAGCTGCCAGCCAAAGCTCTGGCCACAGGGAGAGCTCCTGGGCGCAGGGACGGAGCGAGACGGGCAGCGGGCGCAGCCCGGAGCGCGCTGGTATTTATAAATCCTTGCTCTGCTCTGAGGACAAGCCTCCCTCGGCAGGCAGCGAGAGGATTTGATGCAAGAAAAACAAACCATCTTTCTTTTAAACGCCACGTCTGTGCTTTCAGAGCCACGGGCTTTGCACGCCACGCTCTGTGTGCTGCTCGCTGGGAGAGTGCAGCGGGGGCACGGGGCTCCCCCAGCACGGAGCCACCTGCATCCTGCCTAAAAACTCCTGGTAGGTGCATGAAACGCTTTAAAAACAAGAAGCAAGCTCTGAGGAGGCACAAACGGGATCCAACAGTTGTGTGCAGCATCAGTTCCCCACTCGGCTCAGCACTGAGGGCTGTTTTCCAGCCCCGAGTGGAGATACCGCCTCTTCTGGAGCACCACAGATTATTCCAGCGCCAGCTGATGGCATCTGGATTGCAGGTGGAGTTTAGGAAAGCTCCATCCCCTGCTCCCTGTGCCCAAGTGTGACCCGGGGGCCGTGGATGGAGAGCAGGGGGGGCACATCCAGGGAGCAGACCCACGCCTGGCTCCGGCTCCCGGGGTGCTGCAAGATGGAGCCTTGTTTTTTCCGGAGCCGTGCCCTGCGCAGTCACAGCTGACAGGAGGGACACAATCTCTTCCCTGTTAGCAGAACAAAACACAGGGACCCGGTGTGTTTGCTCGTGTGTGACCCTGCCGGGCCCGGGGCCGTGCCTGCTGCTCGTGGGGCTCTGCCCCAGCCCACCCCAGAGCCCGTAAAATTGAAGGCAGCTGCAAATTCACTGCAACGTGTCCTGGAAACGCTCCGGTGCCTCCATGCTGGCCTCACCCGGGCCTCTTCCAGGGGCAGTGCCAACTGCTGCGTGCTCTCAGCTGCCTGCCTTCTCAGGGGGGCTCAAAGCTGGCACCCTGATGAGGCTGATGGTGGCACGTTCCCCCCCAGAGGAATTCCCGGCAGGCAGGGGCTGCCCACGCTGTCCCCACGCTGTCCCCACGCTTCCCAAGGCCGGGCAGGGGCTGGCAGGAGCAGGGTGGGATGTGTCCGCAGCAGCTGTAGGGAATGAGGGCAGCACCTCTGAGCACATCCATGGGGTTGTGTGGGGTAACAGGAAGCCAGGCCAGTTTTAATCAGTCGGGGAAAATGGAGTTTACGTGTGGAGCTTCCCCTGTGAGCAGCACGGGGCCAGCGCCCCTCGGCTCCCGGGAGGTCGCTCAGGCTGCTCCAGGCTGGGGGGAATTCCCTTTGTCAGGGATGCTGTGCAAACTCCCATTTCCTCCATGAAGGACTCCTGCCCCTGAAGGGAAGGAGCTGCAGACCCCCCTGACACTGCAGGGTGGGATGGGGAAAATAAATGAGAATTAATTCTCATTAGCCTGGGAACCGTGACCCACCTGGCCTTGGGGTGACAGTGGCAGCACTTGTTGATCCTTCCTGTGGGAACCCCAAACCTGCCTGATTTATCACTGTTTTATGCTACTTTTAAAGCAGGGGAGTAGCTGTGAGAGCTGAGCCCACGCACTGCCTGCATTACAGGTGCCCCGGGAAGGGTGGGCAGTGCCTTTGCCTCCCAGCTCCTGGCTTCATTCCCAAGCATCCAGGGAGCTCCTCTTCAGAGATTCCTCAGCTATTCCCAAATGCCAGAGCCCTCTCTGCTAGATGTTTCCCTTCATGGTTGCTCAGAGAGTCCTTTTTGAAGTGACAAATGGGTGTGTGTGTGCTGAGGGCTGTGTACCTGGACAGGAGGGGCTGGGAGAAGCTCCCGTGCCTGGTTTGAGGTGTTACCCCTCCCTTCCAGGGAAAACCACCCTGGAAGGAAAGTCCTGCAGTGGTGGCAGGAAGCCTGGAAGGCTTCTCTGGTGAACAGCCTTTAGTAGATGGCTCTGGTGGGGTCAGTGTGTGGTGCTCCCAGGCCCCACTGCCCTCCCCAGGTGCCTTTTCCCCACTCCTCATTCCCAGTCTCTTCCTGCACACCCAGGCATGCAGGTGGCTGGTTCCCTGGGACAAAGCTGGTTCTGGCTCCCAGAGCAGAGACCTGAGACTTTTTTGTGCCAGCTCTACATCCCTTTCCTCCCTCCCCTGGAGCCTGGCTCAGGCAGATCTCCCCCCACACCCTGTACATTTCTAGCACTAGAGCAGCATGAGCTTTCCAGCTCCGAGATTCCAGCTGGGATCAGGTATTGAATTAAGCCATGCAAATTTCCATCCTGCCCTGACCATGGAGGAAGCAGTGCCAGAGCCCAGAGCCGACCCCGCACCGCAGCGAGGGCTCGGATGAAATCCAGGGATTTCACCTTTGTTCCTGGAGGAAACTGGGATGTCTGTGTCCCTGTCCAGGAGCCAGGCGAGCCCTCGGGGGCAGGAAGGACAGGCAGGGCTGCACGTTCACACCTTCCAGGCATAAATCGATTAAAACCTGCTGCATTACTGCTCCCCTGACGTTCACCAGGGTCACGTCAGCCAAGTCGTGGCAGCAGATCTCTCTGCCAGCGGGGAACAGCACGTGTCCCCCAAATTAGGGATCCTTCCTTCTCATTCCTTGGGAACCAGAGTGCCACAGAGCCCGTCCCAGCCACCGGGAACACAGCAAACACCAAGGTTTACAGCGAGGCCTGGGGGAGGAATCCACTCCCTGCCAGAGCAGGGACAGCTGATCCGGTGTATCGTAAGGGAAAACAGTGTTTTGTCAGTGCTAATCCTCCACCATTCCTGAGGCAGGGGCACTAGGGATAAACTGAACTTGCAACATGATATTAGGGCATCTGCCAGCACTCAAACCTCCAGAATAAAAGGTTCATTTGCTGCCCAGTCGAACAGGTTATAATCCTGCCCCATCTCCCTACAGCCAAACGCCGCTCATTGATTACTGGTGTTGCTCAAAGCAGCCGCTCCGGAGCTGAGTCAAGGGCCGTGCACGCAGCCGGGCTGGATGCGAGGCCGGGCAGCTGCAGGCACCCGCCGGGGCTGGGGGGCACCGCGGTGCCCCGGGAGCCGCGGGTGCGGAGGGCAGGATCCGGGGATGGGCGCCGAGCCAGGAATGGGCGCCGCCGGCAGGACCAGGGATGGAGCCCTGCCCCAGCGCAGCCCGCGGTGGGGCCGGTTCCACGTCGAGGAACCCCCGGAGCCGTGCCCGTGGCTGCTCTGGGGCAGCTCGGAGGTGCCCCCCGCTCTCCCGCCGGGCTCAGCCGGGCTTCGAGCGGCGGCCACCGCGTTCTCCGCCGCGTCCCGCTCCTCCGGGCACCCCCGGCAGCGCCGCCGCTGCCCCGTCCCGCCGGGCGCCGAGCCGCCGTCCCGGGCACAGCCCCGCCACCCCGAGCCCGGCGGGGATCGGACCCCCCCCGAGTCCCGTCCCGTCCGGGGGGCCCCTCCGC